>CAUYRH010149186.1:0-64645 GCA_963574655.1 Perodicticus potto
TCTCTCTGTTCCTCCCCCCATCTCTCTCTCTGTTCCTCTCCCCCTCTCTCCCTGTCTCTCTCTCTGTTCCTCCCCCCACCTCCCTGTCTCTCTCTCCTCTCAACCCCCCGCCCCCCGGCTGCTCAGCCTATGAGGACAGTGAGAAGAATGAGGAATGCTGTCCGTAGGCCCAGAAGAATCCTCACCAGAAACCCACCCTGCCCAACCTGGGGACTTCCCGCCTCCAGAACTGGGAAAACATAAATGTCTGTTGTTTAAACAACCTAGTCTATGATATTTTGCCCCCAAACAGTCTGAGCTTTTCCAGCGTTTTACTCTCCTTCTGTGACGTATCAACCAAATTAGCATAGAATCTGATGAAGAAGCCAGCCAGTTTCGCGCAGACCGAGTGCTGCCCCGTATCGCTCACTTTATCCTGGTGCTGTCTTCATCTGTTCAACCGGCAGGTCCTTTCCTACGTTCCCTGGGCCTTGGATGACTAGTTCCTGGGAAAAAATTTACAAAGGACATTCTACCAGTCCAGGAGTAGTCATTTTTCCAACCGTGGATTTCTTAGTTACTATGTCTATATTCCCTTTAAATATTAGTTCTTTAGAAAATCCTTCTGGTTTTATTATTTGCGCGTGGTGCCTGGTGATAATAGGCAGGCTATGCGTTTTTGTCTTCCCCCTGAACTAGAATTCAAATGAAGGGTACGCTAAACACAGCTGTTGCTGTGTGTAATGACATTCAGGATGTGGACGCTGGATCCAGATTCCATTTCAAGGCAGCCATCTGTCCTTTAGCCGGCAAAATAACAGAAGATTTATACCTTAATAAAACCACACACATAAGTGTGACCTACACTCCTCCGTGTGGTCTCACACTCATTAGCAAATTTTCTTTAGGCTTTTCCTAGCTTTCAGACAGTTTGGGGTGACATTCTGGACCTGCTAAGCCTGAACACAAGGGTTTTAACATAATGTATTTGGATTCATTATGGTTTTCAACATTCTTCGTGGATTGGAATGAATGCCATGAAATTTAAAAGATTAAGAAACATTCTTTCTCTGTTTCTCAGGGCCTTTACAGACTAATATTTGTTTAGCACTGCAGAGCTTATAAAACCTTTTCCTTTCTTATTTAATTTAATATCCAGACAAACCTGTGGGGTTGTTCAAGGTCACACAATCCATTAAGCAAAGAAGACGGGGAAAGAAAATCTCCAAATTTCTTGCCCTTTTCATCACCTGTCATAGTTACTCATTTAGCTCTTCTCTAAATGTTTTATATTATTTTGCTTAATTATGGCTATAGATAATAACGATCATTTTTTGAACCTTTATATGTGCTGAGCATTTTACTTACAGCTGTAAGTAAATTATTCCATTTGTTTTCTTATAATATTCTTTTGATGTAGGCACCATTTTAATATTTTGATGCAGTAATCATATGTTTTCTTTTCTGATTGTATTTATCTTCATTCATTCTTTACATGGTTTTTGTTTCTAGTCCTTATCTTAAACATTGTTATTGTTATTAAATTTTAAGCCTTTTAAATTCTGTCAAGGCAGAAAGTGGAAACCTAATTAACACATGTATATGTAAAAATTAAAAAAGTAAAAAAATATATATTTTATCTATTATAAGCTAAAAGAAATCCAACTCTCAACAGACAGAAAATGTGCCCACATCTTACCCAAATACAAATAAATTGAAAAATTGTTTTTAAAGAAAAACTTATTAAGATTTTTAAAATTAGTAAATAAAATATTGCTAAGTTTTACTAAGTCGTGTTTAAAGTTTATAAATTCCAATGATTTGTTTGATAATTAATTTCGTGTATTATTAGAAAAATCCATCCTTTTCTTTCAACCTCCTATTAACTTTCATTTATATTTGACTTTCATGTTTGAGTTTCATAATTTTGAAGCATAAAGATATACAAATATTACATGGGAAAGAAATTATTTTCTATCTTTTATATAAAAACTTGTCTCAGTTAGTTAATTATTTAGCCAGTAAATAATTATTTTCTATCTATTATAAGTGGGCACTAAGATTAAGTGAGAAAAAACACAAACAAAAGACACCGCACTTGTGTAGTATATTCTAGTCCAAGTATCTGCTGTTTTCATGCATTTCTACTCTCCTGTCATTGCCTGGAAACCTGACACCTTTCTATCAGTGTTCAGAGGGTGATTTGGGGCATTTATTAACATAGGTGTTCCATATCTCTGCTACTCAAACTGGGAGCCAAAGACCACCAGCAATGGCATTGTTCATTATGTTAGATGCTGGACCTCCGGGACCATAACGGATGTATTCACTAAGAATGGAAATTCAGTGCACAAAGACGCACACCTGTAAGCCAGCACTGTGGGAGGCCAACGTCAGAGGATTACTTGAGCTCAGGAGTTTGAGACTAGCCTGAGTTAGAGTGAGACCCTATCTCTCTAAACAAACAAACAAATAAACGAACAAAAAACATAAAAATTAGCCAGGCATTGTGCTGGGTGTCTGACAGCTACTTGGGAGGCTGAGGCAGGAGGATTGCTTGAGCTGGGGGGGGGGCAGGGTGAGGTACGAGGTTGCAGTGAACTGAGATGATTAATGCCACTGGACTCCAGCAGCCTGGGCAATGCTGCAAAAAAATAAAAAGAAAAAAAATCTGCATTTCAACAAGATGCCAAGATGATTTGAATTCATGCTGACATTTAGGTGTTCAGTGAAAACGGTTTTCACCTGAGATATCTTTTCTTCTAAGTGGCCCACAAACCACCATTAGTTACCTACAAATGCAAATCACTTGTATTTGTCTTCAACTTGACAATAATGTCTCTCTTACATTTGCAGAAAGTTAAAACCAGTTACATTTTAGCATTGAGTGAATGAAGGAATGATTAGACAAATATCATTTAAAAATATATATTTAAAATAACTTCAATTAAGTTTTTTAATTATACAGTTCATTGAAATGGCAAATAATATACTCTGTTCCCATAAAATCTTTTCTTACCTGTACACTGCGGAGCTTCAAATATAATGAATGCTAAAGCTGTCAAAAGTTAAGTATTCTCCTCAACTTTTTAGATAAATAAAATGGATTTATTTATTTTATTTACCTATATACCCTTATATTGTGACATCGTTTTTCAAAACAGACGTACCTTTTCAAAAATAATATATCAGTACCTGTGCAGAATTATCACACAACCCCCAAAAAACATATCCACTGTTTGCCCTACTTTTTTCACTCTATTTACCAAGCAAACAAAATTGGCACATACTTGCACTAACAACTTTGCATCTTTCTATTTATAGGACAGACTGCTATTTCTTTCTCTCTACTATTGGAAAAAAACTGAACATTTATGGAAAGGTATTGTGCATTGATTCTGCTTAATATTTAAGAACTCACACAGACAATTGTGCATGGAGAAGGCAGGCTAATAAGTTTCTTTCCTTCAAAACACAAAATACAAGTTTAACAGTTTCTCATAAACTACTGTAAGATCAAATAGTTAAACCAATAAATTGTGTAAATGAGCAATTTTTGAATTTCAGTCTTTCCTAAACATATTTTTTCTCCATGTGTAATTTGCTTATTATCATCAATTTCTAAAAAGGAAGAAAAATGTGTGCAACAAAACATATAGATGGCATATACTTTGTATGTTTCTGTATCCACTTCCACTGAAGATTTGATTCTCTATGTTGAATGCGTGTCTCAAGCATTGTTTCTGCGATAATATATGTAACATAGATCGACGGCATAATTCTGAAAACTTTTTAAGTGTAAAATCTGAATTTTAATTTTGAAATATATTTACTTATAAAAAAAGAGCAATGAGAGTAAAAATGGTGTCATCTATCTTTCACCCACATCCATCTTATAACACAAATATAGTACAGTAATCAAACCTAAAAACTCACATTGGTACAAGACAAATAATTAAACAACAACCCCTATTCAGGTTTTTCCAGTCTTTCTACTTATGTGTTTTCTATTTTTTTGTTTCATGATCAAATCTAATATATCCTGTTAATATAGTTACCATGTGGTAGAACATGTTAAAAGCACAATAGCAAGTAGTATTTTGCAGCAGGGCCTTTGAAGACATACAACTATCCTATTTCTTTTTTTGAAGTCTCACGCACTAATTGTGGTATTCCTTACTACACCTTGCATGTACTAATAATTAACTGGGATGTTCTCACAGGGATTTTTCTATTGCTTTACTCTTTCTACATGTATTAGTCAGAATTCTTCCATAAAAACAAGCCGTGTCTTTCCACTACTTCATGATTTATTAAATTACTTACTGAGATCATTATAGATTCAAGGATAATTTTATTCTTGGAGTTATAATCCCAGAAAGTCATTATTTATTTTATGACTTCAATAATTGTCTCCCCTCTTTCCTTGTCCCCTTGCCCCTTTCTCTCCTTCTTGTCAATCCTTTTTAAAACATGCTACCTTACCTTGTCCAGTGGGACTTCATTCCAGGATCATCTTCCACTTCTTTGCCACAACCCCCGCACCAGCAGATTCTCCAGGAAGCTCTGACTTTTCATGGGAATATTATCTCTAGAAACCATAATGTTGTGGTGTGCACTTTCTTTACTAGAAGGAAACCTGTTTCTAGGCTTTCTTACCAAACAGGGCTAAGAAATGTCCATGTACACACGGATCTGTGTTTACTTCATATTCACCTGTCTGTCTATGTGAGTATCATAAAAAGCACGTGTTCACACTGACATCTCCAACTACCCAATACCACATCTATCATCCTCTTCTTTGTTTATTTACAACTTCTTTCTCCTATACTAAAAAAATCTGCTTCACATTATCTACATTATGTTTAAATGTTTTTTCAACATAATCTACAGATACAGTAGTTTCAGAATTGATAACATATATTCTCTAAGCTTTTTTAAACTAAGCTATAATGTTTGTGTTCGATTATATTTGTCTTTTCTCTTGCAGTATCTGGTCAAAACATCATTTCTTAGTTTTTTTGAATGGTAGTTCTTTCGTTCCCCTTTGTTTCATTGTGGTTACATCCTATGTGAACAGTATAGTTGGACATAGTAGCCCCAGTCTGCATTTTGTATGGAGTCCTCTCTCCTTCTGAATCTCATTCATTAAAAAAAGTTAAATAATTAAAGTTCATTCTTTGTGATATGCCATCCTGTGGGTTTTACGAAGGCATTCATCCATGGACCTTCCACCATCATACTATTCAGAATGATTTCATTATCTTTAAAATTCCCTTGTGCAATTTCCTAAAGGTAAATCTTTCCTCTTATCCAATCCCTGGAAATCAATGATTTGTTTATCTGTCCCTATCATTTACCTTTTCCAGAATATCATATAATTGAAATCATACAATTGGGTCTTTTTCCTTTAACAGGAAAATACACAGACAAAAATATATGTATGTTGTATAAATCCATAGTTAATTGCTTTTCTTGTAGTTGAGTAACATTCTACTATATGAATGTATCTAAGTGTGTTTATCAGTCATGTTGAAGGCCATCTGGGTTGTTTCCTATTTCAGTTATGAATAAAACTCTTATAAACATTTTCATACAGACTTTTGGATGAACATAAGCTTTCAATTCACTCAAGTAAACACCTGGGAGTGGAATTAGTAAATGTTTAACTCGAAAAACTGCCAGCCTCTATCCCAAGGTGGCTGCATCAGTTTTGCATTCTTGGCGGTAGTGAGCAGAAGTTCCAGTTTCTCAGTCATCAAAAACTCTTTTTCCTCATTGGCTTATCTTATTTTGTGTTTAGCCATTTTAATATACATACAGTGGTGTTTCATCATGATTTTAATGTGCATTTTCCTGAATATTGGTGAGTATTGGGTATTGGTGATACTGAGCATGTTTTCATTTGTTTATAAGACATTCATCTCAGGACTAACAACCAAGTTCACAAACACACCTTAGAAAAAGTGCCATGTCCCTCATTGCTTAATATCACTATGGTCACTGCAGAAGTACTCCCCTTGAGAAAATATACACCAATGCCAGTGTCTAGGCCACCCTTCAAAGCAATTTTGAAATGCTTTTTCTGGAATGCTATCAAAGCTGTCATTATATTTCCTTTAATATCACAATGTCATCAAACTGTCTTTCTTTCAATATTTCCCTTCTCTTCAGGTAAAGACTAAAGTCACTGAGGCCCAGATCAGGTGAGGAGGGAGGATGTTGTTGGAAGCAATGCACTTACTTGATTACTGGATAAAACCTGTCTCACACACACTGCTGTGGGAGTTGATGCATTGTTGTGATGCCAGAGCCATGAGTTGTTAGCAAAAACTTCAAGTCAATTTCATCTACCCTTGTTATGCAGCCTTTTCAGCCAACTGGGCTAACTGTCCAGTTGGTACAAATTTATAACAAACAATCCCTCCAATATCAGAAAAGGTGAGAAACATGGGACTGATGTTACTTTTTTTGCCTGACTTCCATCATGCACTTTGAAGCTTTGTTTCAGGGTCATATTAGTACATCCATGTTTGATCACTACTGATAACGTGGCTCAAAACATTCATTGTCTTGCCTCTCCAAAAGGTCTTTGAAAACGTCAACTGTCCTTTGCTTTTGTTCATCAGTGAGTTCCTTCAGGACCATTTTTGCACATACCTTTCTCATGTCAATATTTTCAGTAAGATTTACCTGTTATTTTAGGGATGTTTACTTGGTCTTATATGCTTTTCACAGTTAGCCAACAATTTTGCCACACAATTCCATGAATTTTTGTAACTTCTTTGTCATTTCTGCTTGTTACTGTCCACCCTGACCTCTCTTTATCAATGATGCTTTCTCTCACCTCAGAAAAATGTTTAATCCATTAAGTAGACTGCCATTTTCTTCGTGGAAGTTTCCGTGAACTTGGACTAACATGTCCCTGAATTCACTTCCACTCTTGCCAAGTGTCACAAGAAGTTATTTGTTTATTGCTGTAATTCATGCTCTAGCATTCTTGTGATGGCACACAGAAACATGCGGCAATAATGAAAGCCACTCAGAAATACACTGCCACATGTTGACATCAGTGAAACCCTGATATACAGACGATGAAACTTACCCAAGCTGTTTGTACACTGCTGCTAACATGAGCACATGGGGATAATTCATGCACTTAATTATCAGACATCTGGTGTTGTGTTGTGAAGAGTCTATTCTGTGACCTGCAATTATTTTGGTGGGAATTGTTTGTTTTATACTAGTAAATTTTTAACTGTTTCTTAGATTCTTTTATTATGTTCTAGATAGAATGCCTTCAGTAAATATAAGTTTTGCAAATATTTCCTCCTAGGCTTTGGCATGTCTTTTCCTTATAAGATAAACAAGAATATAATGAATATTTATATTGACCTTGTGAAATACAACTGGAATGTATTGCTTTTCTTGTCTTATTGCATTTTACATGACTTCCAGTACAATGTTAGCAGTAATATTAAGAAACGAATACCTTTGACTTGCTCTTGAACTTGAGTTAATGGGCATTCATTATGAAGCTATTATATATGATTTTTACTGTAAGGTTTTTGAAAATGCCTTTTCTTAGGATAAGGATATTTTCTTCTATTTTATTGACAAATGACTTTAAATCATGAATTGATATTGAATTTTGTCCTTTATTTTCTCCATTTATTGAATGGAGCATTTGGTTTATCTTCACTATTTCATTAATTGATGAAAAAAATGAATATTTTCTGATATTGAGGCAACCATCATTCCTGTGGTGAACCCACTTCATCATTACTTACTTTTAAATATATGTTTGTACTGGTTTTCTAAAATTTTGTTGAAGATTTTTTTGTGAATGATCATTGAAGATAGTAGTATTAATTTTCTGTCTGCAGAATGTATTTTTATGGTTTTGGTGTTATGGTAACACTAGCCTTATGAAAGGAATGGGAAATGTTTCTTCCTTTGCTGTTTTCTGTAATAGATTATGTAGAACTGGTATTAATTCCTCATTATGTGTTTGGTAGAATTCACCAGTAAAACTCCCTCGGCTTGGAGTTTTCCCTTTTAGAAAGTTTAAATGAATAATTCAATTTTACATGTAAGAATATTCAGATTGTTTATTTATACTTGGTTGAATTTTAATAGTTTATAGCTTCCATGGAATTATTGTGTTATACAAGTTTATATCTTTCAAGGAATTTCTTCTCTAACAAAGATGTCAAATTTATTGCCAAGTTGTTGCTCCTAGTATTTCTTATTTTGGTAATCATTAGAGAGGACCTACTTTTATTCATAAAGTTGCAACCTTTACTTTTTTTTGTAAAATTATCTAGAAGTTCATCAACTTTTTTGATCATTTTGAATAACTAACTTTTGGGTGCATTTTTCTCTGTTATTTTTCTGGTTTTGATTTCTTATGTTTATGCATTATATTTTTCTGTGTGCTTTAGAGATGAATCATGTTTCTTTCCCTAGTTTTCTACAAAGAAAGCTCATATTTATTGATTTTAGACTATTCTTATTTTCCAATATGCACATTTAATGATATAAACTTTCCTGTAAACATTGTTTTTGCTGCATCCTACAAATTTTAATAAATTTCATTTTCATTCATTTAAAAATACTTTTAATTCCCTTGAGACTTCCTTTTTGACTGATGTGTTATTTAGGAGGATGTTGTTTAATATCAAAATATTTGGGCTTTTTCTACCTATTTTTCTATTAGTGATTTAGAGTTTGATTCCATTGTGGTTGAAAAAAAGAGTTTGTGGAACTTTTAGTATTTTAAATATTTAGAGATCTTTTGTGGGGAACAGTATGTTATCTGTCTTGGTGAATGTTCCTTGTGAGAACAATTTGTTCCTCCCATTAGGATGAATGTGGTTTCTTCTGTTTGATGGGTGAAGTGTTTTATAAACATGAATTATATGATGTTGATTGATGATATTTTGAGGTCATCATATTCTTTTTTTTTTTTTTCTTTTTGATATAGAGTCTTTCTATGTCACCCTGGGTAAAGTGCCATGATGTCACAGTTAACAGCAACCTCAAACTCTTGGGCTTAAGTGATTCTTTTCCTTTAGCCTACCAAGTAGCTGGGACTACAGGCACCTGCCACATCACCCGGCTGTTTTTTGGTTGTAGTTGTCATTGTTGTTTGGCAGGCCTGGGCTGGGTTTGAACCCATCAGCCTCTGGGTATATGGCTGGCACCCTGGCCACCGAACTACAGGTGCCAAGCCCATCATATTCTTACCAATTTCTTGCCTACTTCTCTATCAATTACTAAGACAAAGTGTTGTATTTTATACCTATGATTTAAAATTTCTTCATTTCATTTTTAAGTCTATTTTTGTCTTACAACTTTTAAACTTCTACTCAAAATTTTATTATTATTGTGTCATGTTAGAAAATCTGCCTCTTTATTGTGACGTAATATTGCTCTTCACACTGATAACATTCCTTGTTTCAGTATCTACTTTGCTTAGTATGATTATGGATTTGCTAATTTACTTTTGTTATTCCTTGCATTGAGTAGTGGTCCTAATCTTTAGTTTTTCACATTTTTATTTATTTAGACTTAATGTTGCTTTCTTGCAGACAGCACATACAGTATTTGTGTCTCATATTTTTATCCCATTTGACAATCTTTAAATATATCTTCTTTTGTCTGCCAATGAGCTATCCAATTTGCCTTTGATTTATGGCAGTTTCAACATAATATACTTATGTGAGTTTTTGGTATTTTGTTGTTGTTTTGTTTTGTTAGTTTTTATTCTTCTTGATATTCTGAACTTAATTTGTAGTTTACTGTCTGATACTGATTTTCTAAAATTCTCATATAGTATAGCTTTTTCAGCCCTTCCATCTTTATTTTTGTGAGATTCTATTATATGTATGAGAGAATATCTAATATTCATTCTACAACCTTTGCTTGTTCCTTTTTTTCTTTTTCTTTCTCTCTTTCACTCTCTGTTTTGCTTTAAGCAATTTCTCTCAAACTATCTTCAGATTTACTGACTCTTATTTTAGCTGTCTGAACCTGTTAATGTCCAAAACCATTCTTCACGTATGTTACTATGTTTTGACTTCTAAAATTTCCACTTGGCTATTTCTTATAATCACTACATTGCTGATTTATTATGCTGGTCTTTCATAGTGTGTACCATTTCCATTAGAGCCTTTAACATGTTAATCACAGTTATATTACATTCTTTTTCTGATGGTTCGAACACCTCTGTCAGATGTGAATCTTGTGATGATTTCTTTCACTCTTCAGAGTGTTATTTCTTATTTTTTTTTGCGTGTGTGTGCCTCTAAGTTTTCAGTTGACAGTCAGACTTTTTGTTTGGGAAATTTGAAGCTAAAGATTTCATATTTTAAGCATATTTTTTTCTCCTGCTAAGTCTTTATTTTGGTGATTTGTGTTCATCTTTCAGGAGTTGAGCTGTTGAGCTGGGATTAAAGTTTGTTGGGTTATGCTTGTACTAAATTAAGATAACTTAGGCATAATATAATTTCATTTATGTTACTGATGTATATAATAATACGTTTATTATTGGTTTATTCCAAATTAGTCAGATATGTCAGAACCTCTGTAAGTTGACCACCCAAGGGACTGTAACAAATTGTTCAACATATGGAGGTGGTCAACATACAGAGCTAGGCCTATTGTACTGATACATACACATGGTTCATGTCAGGTCTATGAAAACTAGATCAACTTAAGGAGGTGGTCAACAATGTAGGGAGGTGGTCAGCTATGAAAGTTCCACTGTATATGCAATTTTCTCTCTTTTGTGAAGGATGTAGAAACAATTATGTAAATGATAAAATGTGTTTCTGAGAGGTTTAGTCAGTACTTTGAGGTGTGCTAATCAAGTTGTTATGACATTTTTATTATCTTATTCTAAGATAGCTGAAATAATATTAAGCTATTAAAGGCTGATGAAATAGATGCACCATAAGTTTAATTGTTATGTTTTACTTATAACATCATACCTTTGTCTAGTAATTTGCCTTATTACAATTCCTGTCCTAAAAGAAAATATTTAAATATAATAAAACATGTTAAAATAGCTTAAGTCAATGAAGCCATAATGTTCAAAGCAAAACCTTCTTTATATACTTAGATTGGACAAGGCTCTACTTTATTGCATTTAGCTGTCTTAGAGTAATAGCCTACACCTATTATATCATTTAAAAAAACTTATATTGATTAAAAAATACAACATATTTTGGAAAACACATTTGACTGTATCATTGAATATGAAAATTATCCTCTTAAATTTATCAATCTTTCAAAAAACTTTTACTAATTAATAACTATTGTTGAAGTTTTCCTAGGAGTGTTGTTATATAGTAATGAGAATCAAAAACAAACAATCCTCAGGGGTAGAACATTTTAATTTTTTTCTGTTAAATATAGGTGATTAGCACCATTGGATCCAAATCTAGGTCAAAGCCTAAAAGGTTTCAGATGAAGATATAAATGGGAGCATAATTGAACTTGTGTTTGTTTGGATGCCCTAAACACTTAACTTTTTATATACAGTGAATTTGTTATCTAAAATTAATAGATGTAAGGAGCATGGAAAGATGTAAGGAGAATAAAGGCAGATTTGCATTTTCCTTCATTACTGATAACTTCCACTGTGAACATACTATGACTTCTTTTTTTTTTTTTTTTATAAAGGCTTAGTATTATTATGCTATGTTTTCACATGAATGATTATCAATTTAGGCTGACTGTCAGGTATGGCAATGCAAAAGAAAACACTCTGCAGCACAATTCACATAATGCTTCTTTGAAATTATGTTTTGGAGCAATAGATCTAAGCTAAATTTGTGCAAATTCTTTTCTATTCCTTTATTTTCTGGATATATTTAAATGATAAAACCACCATCATTCTCATAATTAATAATAACTTATTTAGGAATCCTACAACTATTAATAAAAGGAAGTCATTAGCACCAACAAATAAACTTTCAAGGATGAAACTTCATACTTCTTTCACAGCAGGGGTATTTAGAGGAAAAGTCTCTAGAGTCCATCTCATTTTACCATAGAGGATGGATCTACCTCTAATTGGCAACATTATAAATATTGTGATGGTACTGTGGTACACATATAAAGTTACTTCAATTTGGCTTGAAACACCAAATACTTTAGTTAATACAAAAAGATTAAATCAGTGTTTTAATACCATTTACATAAAACAATTTATTTCAATGCAAATACATATGTTGACAGCCATAATATTAGAAAAACAAATTGTAATAAATATTTTGGTCAAAGCTTTTGGCTTAGGGTATATTATTGATACATACTACAACTTAATATTGTTTAATGTTAATATGAGATGTTTTTTTTTTAATTATGAGACCAGACACAGTGGCTCACACCTATAATCCTAGCCCTTTGGGAGGCCATGGCAGGAGGATCACTTGAGATCAGGAGTTGGAGACCAGCCTGAGTGACAAAATGAAACCCCATATCTACAAAAAATAGAAAAATTACCTGAGTGTGGTGGTGTGCACCTATAGTCCCAGCTCTGTGGGAGGCTGAGGCAGGAGGAACACATGAGTCTAGAAGTTGGAGATTACAGTGAGCTATGATGATGTCCCCCCTGTATTCTAGCCTAGCTGCTTCTCCGTGAAAAAAAACATGGTGTAAACTGTGAATATTTGAGTTTTATTCAGTTTTATTGTAAATAACACAATGATGGCCTTAGCTCCTTTAAGATAAGAAGGAAGGGAAAAATGAAAACTGTGATATAACTACAAGTACTTCTGAATTAATTTGAATTAATTTCTCTGACAAGTACTTATTACATATATACTGCTTAAGTAATAAAAATGGAAACAATAGCTTAAGTATTGACATTATAGCATAGTTTATTAAATAAAAATCTACTGGTTACATTTTAGTATTACAATGATTTTTTTGTTTTTTAGAAAATAGAATTTGTCAAGCAAGACCATTTATAATGCCCTATTTTTCAGAACAAAAACTAAGACTGAGATGATCTCCAAACAAAAACAAACAAAAAATGAGCCCTTGAAGACAAATAATCCACAGAAAAGAATGATGTTAATACTCACAATTGGCAGGCATTTTAAATCCAAAGAATATACGTCCTCACTTGAACGCAGACATCAAAGCAATAACAGTGCTAATCCAATGCACTAAGACCTATGGTGTAGGAGGCTCTATTTTGGGTAATGGGGACATGGAGATAAACAAGAAAGATAGCAAACTTGTCTTTAATGAACTAAAGGAAATCAAAACATTTTACATTAAAATATGTTTCTTTGACATGTTTTGAGGTGGCTACCAGAAGGCCAGCAATCAGAAGTGGCTCCACAAAACTGTCTTGTTTTGGAGAAATTTGCATCTATAGAGAATCTCCCATTAATATAGCCGGGTCTTCCTTCCTCACATCTCAGAAAGATTAACACAATCTGACATGTTTATAAAAACACTTACTATTTTATTCTTTCTGGGGAATGCTTCTTGTGATGCTACATAGCAAGACCACCTTTGCTAGCCAAGCCTCCTTTTATACCCCTACCATAATTTCTCTCGCCACTGACAAATGCTTTACCACCATAACCTGGTTCCTGGCCATGTGTCTGAGCCCACAACCTGAAGATGATTTGTAATCCCATTGTGAGGTTGGATCTTTATGCTGAAGGTTTTCTATGTACCTATATGCATATTAAATAAAATTTATATATTTTTCTCATGTTGACCAACTTGCCTCATTTCAGATATATTCAGAGAACCTCCGGGGTCCCAGAACCTTCTCTCTCACAGAACTTGTACCTTAATGACAGGAGACTGAAAGTATCAAAGAAATAATTCAGTTAGTATTTGCAGATACAGTGTACTGGGATAAACAAGGTATTGTATTAGACAATGACTCAAGGAAATGGGAAGCAGCTTCAATTAGGGAATAAATGATTCTTGTAAGAATTGATACATGAGTTGATCTAAAAGCCAGGAAGAAATCACCCATGAGATTTGGGGGAGGAGTGTTGTGAGCAGATAAATAGAAGTGAAAACATAAAATAATTCCCTTATCTCTACTCGTTAATAGGATTTGCAAAGTTAAGTCCTCAGTTGTTAATAAGCCTGGTTTAGTTTAGGATTAGATTAGTTTTATATGTAAATATTTCTAGAAATATCCATGAATTTGTTTCAGAAACATTTTCTTATACAATTAGTTGGTTATTTTCAATAGTTCCATGACCACACTCCCTCCAGATTTGTTAGGAACCTAGACTTAAATATTCGTTCTTTCTTCCATCATGAATTATGTATAGGTCTCCATCTTTCCTGCCCATGATCATTGTATACAATGAGTCATTTTCCATTGACTCAAATTTTCTGATCTCTGTGGCTATATTTCTTACTGACTGATGCTTTACCTAACTTCCACTACTGCTCTTGAGCCTGTCTGGTACTGTAAGCTTGTAGATATTTTCTATTCACTCAAAAGCATCCCCTATTCAGGTTTTAAAACTAGCTGACCTTTTTGCAAAGGCTTCCTCGTGAAATCCTTATGGATTCTACTCCAGTATTGTCCTCAGCTATATCCATGTCTAAGGAATTTTGTCTACTGAGTTACCAAGAAATTTAGGTTTGGATGTAATGAAGTCATCATGAATTCTAATTTTGAACACACAACTCTATATTCCTGTAGAAAAATAATTAGTACTTTGGAATAGTTATTAAAATGATATCATGAAACCCTTCAGTATAAATTAAAACAGAACAGAAAAGTACTTTGAAGAGTTTTCTTTTTTAAATTAATTTTTTTACCCAATTTCTTTGGCTATTTGGTGAACTTACTAAGAGAAGCCGACAGAAAAGAAACATAAGCTTGATTATTTTTGTGTTGATAAAATAAAAATGCTCTTTATTTATCTACTACCAAAAAGCTATTTTCTTTCAGAGAGTTTTGATCCTCTACCTTCAATTCTTTTGGAATTCAAGTTCCTAATTACTTACTTTTGATGCTTATATTAATACAGTGATGTTATATACAAGAAACAGGCAAACTTTGGCTTTGCCACTTGGATAATTCTGTTCCTTTTAATCAAGACTTAGTACTATTATTTTACCTTAATGTTTTACTTTCAAGATTATATCTGTTGAGTGTGATTATAAGGAAAAGAACAATTATTATCATTATTAGCACTTTTGAGATTTGGTGACTTTGCTGGTAACATCTTCCCTCTCCATAATTGTACAGTTTTCTAGTCTAACATTTTAACTAAAATTAGTAAATACCAAAATAAAGCAGAATTACCCCTTTCTTGAGCTTCATGTGATAGGTTCATCATATTTCCAGATCTTAAAAATTGGAGGAAGTCTCCCATGGTCTTTGGCCATATATTAAGAAACAACCTTACTGTATTCATTAAACCCAAATAACCAACTAGTTTTCAGGTTTTCTTGGGTCTCCTGTGTGTATTAATAATGAGCATAACCGTAGCATTTCTTTCTCTGAGTTTAAGGGCCTCAAACATACAGTCCTGTTATTCTAAAAAGATGCTCACACTCTGATGGTTGTCCTGTGAGAAGTAAAGACCTATATTGTAAATTTCAGTGGTTAACAAAAATCTACTTTATGTAGCCTCACAATAAAATGGAAAGACTTGAAAATGAAAGTTAAAGAAACTTGATTTTGTTTATAAGACCCTTCAGCTGTTTAGTAAACCTGGTCCTCCTTTACTCAACAGAACTAGTAGATTAAGCTGTATCAAAGTGAAACTAACGTTCAAAAGAGGTGGGAATAAAGCAGCTGGGACTCCAATGGAGCCAAAAAATATTACAGTTTATGTAAAGTAAACAAAAGAGTGCAGATTATTTAAAGTAAAGTGTAGAGACTTTTCCTTGCAAGAGGAGAAACCACACACTGGTAGTACAAAAGTATCTTATCTTAGTTCCTCCTACAATTATCTGTCAAAGTTTTTCATTGGTTTCCTGAGGTCCGTAGATATTCTTGTCTATTTCTTATTGGTTACTAGGTTAGTTACCACATGCACCAATTTTCCTTCATGCACTAACAGTAATTTCTACCTGCTATTTTCCTGACAATTGTATAGTCGTGTGTATTAGTCTTGTGGTGTTTGTGACGTTTGCTGTATGCTCTATTCTATAATTGTGACCATTAACTCAACTTGTGTCACAAGTTGAGAACTATATTTTGTGGAAAGCTGGACAGACTGGGTCAATTGTGTCAGTTTCAGGGTTCCTGAAACTCATTGTTTGCTGCTGGGTTCTTTTGAACTTTCTTATTTAGGAGGCCAGACTTTTCTCCTATTTCCCAATAGCCCCTTTCTATCCTTAATGAGTCTATCATTATCTTCTATGTTACCTAAAATAAAATTTTCCAGACCTTGTCCAGCTCTGCAATATCTAGCTTTCATTTGTTTCTGGCTAGTGGGTGGTCTATGTTTTGCCTTGAACCTGCTGTGAAAATCTGGTTAGCATGCAAATGGGTGGTACTCCATTTGTGATACTTCATACAATTATTTGGAGTAATGAGAAGTCTCTGCCAGAGGGTTATAGTAATTATTTTCTTCTGGGTTTCCAGTATTCATAACACTCTTTACCTTTTCATTCCAAAAACGCTTTCTATACCAAATTAACATTCTGAAGGGAAGATATATAATTTTCCTCAGCTATTATAGGTTCATAGCTGAGACATTCTTCTAACACTAAAGGCACTCAGAGAATTCCACCACTAAATTTGACCCTTAGCATAAAGAGTATTTTTAATTAAAGGCTATACAAAGATCAGTAGGCATTGAAAAGGGCTTTCCCTCTATTACCAGAAAAATCCAGATAGATCTATCAAGAAGAACAAGTATCTTTCCTTCCCCTCCGTATTATCTCAATATTTATTTCAGGAAAGACGATCAAGAAGGCAACCAGACCAGGCTAAACCCATCTTTAAAATGGCATCTTCCCTCTCAAGTTAATTTAATTTAATTAACTGAGATTCTGATGCTTTTAAAGGTCTAAGAGAAACTTTTACCATCTATTCTCTCTGAAGACTGCTTGCTACTTGTGAGGTTTTATCTACCTAACAAGACCACCAGGTTAGCCAAGTCTCCTCTCCCTGACAAAACCTGTTCTATCCCTATAGCATGACTTAGGACCTTGAACAGTTTGGGGCCCTGTCACAGGCCACCATAACCTTAATATGGTACATAAGTTTCTGTACCCTATAGGGGAATAGGGCCACCGTGCTGCGGTCCTCGCGCACATTTATAAATTTTGTGCACTTTGTCTCCACCTACTCTTCCTAAACTTCAGAAGGCAAAGGGGAAGTTTGCCTGGTCCTATATAAACTATAGCAAGTAAAATGTCAGCAAATTAACTCTCAGAACATAGAATAAATTGAATTTCTGTTACACTATTGATCACAGATATAGCAGGATATGCCAGTGATTATGTTCCAAATCAGGACAAATTTTAATAATAATTTTCAAAAATCACTGATAAAATTTTACAATTACAAAAATTTCCTAGATTTTTCATTGTTTTCTGTCACACTAAGTTTTAAGTCATTCTGAGTTATACATCAGTGTTACAGTGAAAACATACATACAAGAAAATCATATTAATAACAAATAACAGAAGATCTTACAACTTCAGAATAACAATACATTTCATACATTTCAATGTTAATACAATAACAATACATTTCATTATTTAGAAACTGAAAAAAATATAAATAATTCAGAAAGTAGGAAAAGCAGCCTTTTGCTCTTGACGTAACACTATCAAAATAATATAAAGAAATGGAGCTTGTGTAAACAAAATTGTTAATTGTACTTAATTGTTTTGTTTAATGCCAGAGTATTTTGAATCTAACTTTGCAGTTGGTAATTGTTTTAATGTGATGTTTAATTGATTTTAATTAGCATCTGAATTACATAATATATACCCAACAATGAGATGAGAAGTGCTATTTTTTTTAGGTGAAATGCTTTGTATAAAATTCACAATACTAAAATCAGCAGAAAAGTTCAATTAAGATGGAGTTTTTTTATAGTTTAAGCTTTCATTTTTAATTATTAGAAATTGTTTGAAAGGAAATAGTCATTTCAATTATTTCCTTAATGAGAAGATTTTGCTTAGTAGTTGACAAAAATATATAGACATGGAAGATTAACTTGAGTGCAATTGTAAAAATCTTTAATAATATGTGATTTCCAATTAAGTCAAAATTGCATTAAATTATCATACTATCTGTCTTATGTAAGTTAATAGGTATAGTGTGTAAAAAGTGACTATAATGATCATTTTCAACATAATAAATAGTTTATTTCTAACCTTACTCTTAGGAAAGATTAAGAATTCCATACAGGACCCACAGCAATTCAGTTAGTTGATGATAAAAATGTAAGGGCCATTGAAAGTGAAATTGATATTACAGAAAGGAAAAGGTGAAAGGGGACAACATTTTTCTACATTATAAAAGAAATGAAATTTAACATAGAGTTTATTCCCCTTTTTCTTCACTTCTAGAATACATTTAACATTTTAAGTTAACTATTGAACTATTGATATTTTAATCAAAAATATATATCTAAATGCACTGTTGTTATAGTAGTAATAAATTTATGTACATTATATTTTGTCTCCTAGGAAATTTAAGCTTGTTTTTAAAACTATATTCTTACTTAAAAAATAGAAAAACAAAAAAGCAAAAGACCAAACAATAGCTTCTAAAGAGATTTTTTTTTTTTTTTAAGACAGAGCCTCAAGCTGTCACGTTGGGTAGAGTGCTGTGGCATCACCGCTCACAGCAACCTCCAATTCCTGGTCTCCAGCGAGTCTCCTGCCTCCGCCTCCCAAGTAGCTGGGACCACAGGCCCCCACCACAACGCCCGGCCATTTTTTGGTTGCAGCCGTCATTGTTTGGTGGGCCTGGGCTAGATTCGAACCCGCCAGTTCAGGTGTACGTGGCTGGCACCTTAGCCCGTTGAGCCACAGGCTCCGAGCCAAGAGATTTTCAAAGTAAAAATAAAATCCCAAACCCCCACCCTGTCACCAGATGTGCCAACCTTCCTTTGGCAAAGAGAAATGGAGGAAAACCTTAAAACAGTTGTTCCTGTCCATAATAGACAGGGAGATTAAAAATGCCTCTTTATACTTCCCTCTTTTGGAGTTTAGATACACCACTATTAATTTTAAAATAGAGATCACAGGACTAACTAAACAAAGTCTTTGTGACAAGAAGATACTAAATGACATTTAAGACCATGGTTAGGGCAGTGTGCTGACATCTTGAAGTAGTCGCTAAAATAATTAAAGACAAGAACAAATAGATTTTTAGAAAGAAAGGAAAAGTAACTGAATGGCTTATATAGCAAGCCGGGCCTCATCCTCGTGCCCACAGGCATCCTGGAGAGTATAGTGCTGGATTTTATGCACAGCTTTTATGGGGTATCAGCTGCTTCTCAGAAGTTTCCTATAGTCTTAATCAACTCTAGTCCCATAACATGCCCCCATAAAAACATGGTACCTATCTGTCCATGTCAGAAAATGTCAGGGAAATAAATCAGCACCCCAAAATAACCAGCTCCCCACACAACCCAATTTCAAGGTTCTTCTTTAGTGATTACCTCTATTCCCACACCAGCTCAGCTCAGCCTGACCCAAGCCAGTCCAAAATAGCCTAACTTCATCCACAATCCACACTGCTCATTCTAACTGCCTAACTAATACCATGCAAGGCAAAGGTAAAGTCAGACTTTACATACCATAAAATCTTATTAAAGAGGTGTTTGTATTAATCTGTATAATATGATTTACTTTCCAACCTGACTCTGGTATGACATGACAGATAGCAGATCTCCTTTTCTTAACTCAAGCATTCCTTTCTACCAGTGCCACATCTTTAGACAAAGCTTGTTTTCTTTAACCAACTACAAATCAAAGAACCTCTGAAACCACCTATAGTCGGTAAGCCTCCTTTTTAAGATGCCTTGCCTTTTGGAGCCAATATATACCTTCTATGTATTAATTTGTGATATTACTTATTGTTCCTGTATCCCTAAAATGTATAAAACCAAATTGTAACTCAAGGCTTCTTGAATTTGTGGATCCCCGGCCCATAGTCACTCACATTCAGCTTAGAATAAATGACTTTAATTTAGAGAGTTTGGGTTTTTCTGTTAACAGATTTAAAGTCGGCATATGCAATCTCTGTCTGATCTAAGGACACATTTCTAAGTACATTTACAAAATGATTCATGCATGTGCCTCCCCTACCACCGCTGGATCCAATCATTCTCAACACATTAATGATGATAATTTTGGTCTACAGGCCCTAATTACATTTATCAGTTAAAATTTTTGTGCTACATAATAGTGCTTTATTTTTTCAAACTATTAAATTGAGATAGAAAGAAACTAGTGAACAAAATTGAGGGAGGCAGACGATATATTGCTCTATTCAGTCAGGGTTTTTTACTTCATGGGGAGTGAAACTGTATGATTCAATTTACTAACTGTCAGGAAAAATATTAACTGTTATTTCTAGTGTACATATAGTGAAGGGATATAACTTCGATATCATTTCCCATTGAAATTATAGTAGAATTTTTGGGAAAGTAAAATATGTGGGTGAATATATCATGGCTAGCATTTGGGAGAGTGAGAAAATACAGAGAATTGTTAAAAAATCTATCTCTGGCTAAAAAGAAAATACAGAGAGCCAAGCCAGCCTGAAAGAGAGAAGATGTATCATATTAATTGTCTGAACAAAATACAAAGAAAACCATAATTCTTTTAAAAACTGTTAACACATGTGAATGTAATACAAGTAAAATCTTAGTTCGTTTAAGGACTATCAACATAGTAGTGAGTATTAATTCTTTATTTAAACAGCTTTTCAATAGTAAAGAGATGCATTGGTGTCTCCTTAGCTCATGTGACTGTGATAAGCTGCTACTATAATAGCCCCTTTCCAAATGTTAAGATTTTCTAAAATAAGTAATGCTGTTAAGAAAAGCTCTGGGGAGTGCTGAACAGTCTCACCTTCTGATTCGGGTCATGGTCCTTTCCCTGGACTTCCAAGACACCATTCATAATTCCAACTCACCATTCATCCATCAGTAATTATGATATAGACTGTGTTTGCTACTATAAAGAACCACTTTGACAAGCAAACAGTGGGAGTTGAAGAAACGCATCAGTGCTTTAATATGTTTATTTTGATTTGTTTTTACTGCAATATATAATAGTGACATCTGCTTAAAAATATCAGGGGAAAACATTTGTCATTTTTAATAGGATTGAAAATGTTACCAATAGGCAATTAATTAACCAGGTTACAAAGAGAAATAGTAAATATTAGCAATAACCTGTAACTGTTGTGAACAGAAATATTTGGAAAATTTAACGTAGAAAAACATTGTTTAGATACAAAACAAACAGATGAAAAGACTAGCCTGTCTGTCTTTAAAATGCAGGGAATCAACTGATAGGGATATCATTTGTAAAGCTCTTCTGTTTTTTGGCAACTGACTGATAAATATTTTAGTGGTTAAATCCGATTGGAAAATAAAAAATGGCATGAAGAAAGAAAAAGGAAACAAATTTTTGAACCTGTTACTTAAATTATATGTCAAAATAAAGAAAGTAAGAGAATGGAAGCAGAACAATTTAAATAATTTCAATGAAAATATAAGTGGTATAAAAGTAGTATGCATCCTTTGTGGCTTCCATAGAAATGCGGAATAAATCCTACAGGAAAACAAATGGAATATAGCCTCAAGTCAAAAAATGGAATTATGTTTCTTTTTTTCCCATTGACCCTTTTCTTGTTAATAGTGTATGCTATGTTCCTTAAAGGATATTATGGGATATCAAATTACACCGTCTACATGTAATTCAGACTAAATCCCATTGCACTGGACTTTTAAAAAAATGCCCAAATAATTTAATATGTTGAGGTGAGCTTCCCCTTCATTTTCTTCCTCTTTCATTTATCTGAAATTTAATACCAACTAACTCAAATATTGAGTTAAGAGCTAGAAAACGCAGATAGGTTACTATGGCTATTCTTTCTTCTAAGCATAAACTTTTACATACTTCCAAATCCAAGAGTCAGCCTCCTCTAATGTACATGGGAAAAGGCAAGTTTTATTATGTGTTTTCTTGATTTACCCACATCACCATGTCTCTTCACATTAGCTCTCAACTTCATTCAAGGGAGAAACATACCGTATCACTTTTCCACTTGGAATTCTTTGGGGGTCACAGTCCTTCATGATAGGTTTGCCACTAACCAAAGTAATAACAGCATAATCTAAGATGTGCTTTGCTATTTCAAGTTCTATCTCCTTCCAATAATTCCTTAAATTGGGAGATAAATCTATGTATTATTTTTGATTGGCTAATAAGCAACACTTGCTTACAACACAACAGTAACAATAACAATACCTACACCTGCACACAGATGCAAGCATGCACATATATACCCAAGGATGCACAGAATCTCTGAGTACATTGACAAAATAGACAATGAAGTCTAAACCTATATCATGAAAGTGAAATTTCAGCCTAATTGCATCAAAATCAGCACTATTGTCTTGGCCAGGGAAGACATTACATCATTTCACATAGCAGAGCTATTCATGGGTGACCTTTTATATTTTCACATTCAGTTCTTGCTATTATTATGAATCCTTTGGAAAGCCACACATACCTGGATAGTTACTTCATCACTTAGAATCCAGAGTAGATTCAAAATTTAAACTTATCTTTATTTTTAGATTAGATATTTAGTTTTACTAGTAATATAATGCAGTGTTTCCAAGCAAATAACAATGCCCTTTCCAACACAGAGGAGGAAATAATGAGTTATGCCTAAGAGACACTTTTCAAAGACTTCATATAGGCCTTGGAAGGAAGGAATACATCAAATGGTCTAAGTAATGAGAGAGAAGAAAATAATACAGGTAAAAGAATTTATCCACACACAGAAATAAGACACTGGTGGCATCTCAGAGAAACGTGAAGGAGTCTCGAGTAGCTAGAATATAAGTTTAAGGACAGGAAGCAGTAACAGGAACAATGACAGATGAAGTTGGAAGGATCACTTGTGACCTCCTTCAGTAATATAAGTTTTCTCTTTAATTATTCAAATTGGTATTAATCAAAATAAGTAAGTCTTTGGCTCTAAGTTTCAAATAATTTCATCAGAAAGTTTGACATGTCTTTTACATTTTCCTTACACTTTAAAGATGACTCATCATTAGCAACAGGCTCACATATTTTACTTATAATACATTTATTTGTATTCACTTTCTTTAAATTCTCATTTCAAAAGAACTAGAGAAACAATTTACTGAGCTGAAGTTAAAGTCTGAAACAGGCTACCCCAGAGGAATTTCTCTTATTACACAAAATTGCTCTGGGTAAAATGGTGCAAAGGTCTCATTCACTTCAAAAGCTTTTGCTTATTAAAAATAATATGCATTTAAAATATGAACTGTCTCTTTCTTAACAAAGGAAGCTTTTTAAATGTAAAATTTAAAAGTTTGCTCATTTGCAAATTACATTCGCTGTTCTTATACAATCCTAAATTCTCTTTCATTTTAAATTTAAATGGTTTCATGAATATGAATGTCTAAATTTTATTTTCCAATAAATTATAATGAAGGGGGTTGATAAATTAAGAATAAATTGTATCAATTTCTCAAAAACAAATTGTCCTTGTTGTCAAACCAAGGGTGTCAATACCAGGAGTATTTTTTATGTTTTTCACAGGAAATATAGGTGCATTTTATGGTGAAATTTTAAAACAGAAATAGAACTGACTAAAAGTAGATTTGTAGGGCGGCGCCTGTGGCTCAAGGGAGTAGGGCACTGGCCCCCTATACTGGAGGGGTGGGTTCAAACCCAGCCCTGGCCAAAAAAAAAAAAAAAAGTAGATTTGCATCATATTATGCAAACAATTAGCATTATTAATATTATGAGCAAAAATAAGCTTATGAGCTGACAATTCTAAATCTTTTGTTACACTAAGTTAATTAATTGCTGTGATTACTGCCTTTTTTAATATATAGAAATACAGTATATATATACATATGTAAATTTCTAGAAGAGGAAAGAGGAGAAATGGAAGGTATGAAATATTTGAAGAAATAATGACTGAGGATTCCTGAGAATTGAAGATATATAGTGATTCTCAGATTGTAAGGATCTGTAATATACTAAACAAAACAGATAGTGGAGGGCTAAAAAATGTGGATGGCATAGTAAAATTTAAGAAAGTCAAAGACAGAGAAATTTCTGTACCTCTAAAGAAATTTTAATTTTATTTTATTTTAAAAATCATAATTCTCAATAACAACTGCAAAAAGGCATAAAATTATTAATTTTATATAGCATAGAATGTTATAATTTTTTATCCAGAATATAGCAGTAAAATGTAAAATTAAAACATTTTTATGAAGTACTACACACTGAACATTTTCTGAAAACATTTGAAATTTTGACACCATCAAATAGAGCATTAAAGCAATGAGAGTTAATATTCATATAAATAAGTAGATAAGACATGAAGAGTTCCATAATAATAATTATGGTTTTTGTTTGTTTTCTTCTTTGAGACAGGGCCTCACTCTGTCACCAAGGCTGGAGGGCAGTGACATCACCTCTTAATGATAGGATTTTTGATTATTTGATCTGTGGACATATTTTTAAAACTACCAACATCATTAAACTCTCTTTTTGACAACAAAGATTATATGAATTGGAATGTACACAGAATTTTCTTAGAGATGAAAATACAGAAATTTTAAACAACTGAATTATATTCACTACTAACATTAAAAAATCCAGTAGCCCAGGATTACGTTTCCTTTTAATGTAGTTTTCACACAATTAAATAGGCATGAAATCAAGATAAAATTTTATTGATTCAGAATCAAGATACATTTTTTATTGGAGTCAGAGAACACCAAAAAACAATGCATATAAAAAAGTCTGATGTTTGGGTACCTAAAACATCATGCTTAAATCCTAGTAGAGAATTAATCATGTAATTACCTGCGATGTAGACCCAGCATTAAACAACTTTGAATTTTTGCTTAAATGGTCAACATGCCTAGTAGGGATAAAAATATATATGTATATAACCTAATTAGTCAATGTGTAAAAATAAATTCTCCTTATGAAAATATCTTAAATTCTAGTAGTAATTATGAATAGCTTTTATATCTAAAGGCAATGAGGAAGAGTGGAAGAAATACTATATGTTGAATTAAAATTCAATATGTGTCTTACTTTTTAAATGTGACAGTTAGAAGTTATTAGTTAAATACCCTGAACACAATGTGAAAGGTCTGCTTCCCTGAAGGAGATAAGCAGAATCAACTACCTGTCACCCCGTGTATCACAAAAGAAAATCACAAGGAAAAGAATTTGTTTATAGATTCATGTAATTTGATTGTATTTGCTGCACAAGCTCATCTATTTATTAAATGCTTTATGAGCACACAGCGCTTTCTTTTCATTCATAATTGATTAAATTTGTTATTTAGAGACAGATTATTTCTGAAGTTATTACTGGCATTCTATAAAGCTCCATAGAAGCTTTCACATTTCTTCAAACAACGAAAAGCCTATGCTTCTTTCTGCAAGGTCAGTGTTTAAAGGAAAACAGTAAGGATCCAAGATTTATTATTTCTCTCTTGTTTGTAAAAAGACTCTGGGTCCTATTTGAAAATGAATGGAATCGTAAAGCATATATTTTCCTCATTTCTTAGCATCTCTCCCCAATATCTAATATTCCTTGCAGTGAAAATGCTACATCTGTAAACAGAGTCTGGAATTCATTTGTGAATAGTGTTTTTGCTCTGTGTCGTACTAGTGATAGAAACATTTGGTTTGAAGCCAAAAGATACTATTTTAAGCTTAGTATAATTTTCCAGCTGTTGTTGAGGAAAGCATTTTACACTTCCCCACCCATTACACTGACATACTCATCTATACATTTATATTTTGCTGCTTTTTAAAATCAGCGATGCAGCTGCCACAATATGCCTCCTCCTTCCAGCAGGTGGTAGATTATTTTCTGCATAAAATGACATCATTGCCTGCCTTGCAGGAAACATGCCCTCTGAGCTGAAGAAAAGGCAGAATCATTATAGAAAACAAAATTTAGATGAATTTACCACATTGCATTTAATGAAACCATACCGTATATTTTAGAGAATTCACAATTAAATGTAACAAAATAAAATTATTAACGGCACTTGGAAAAGAAACAGTAAAACATAAACAAAGATTTAAATAATTAAAATCGGAGTAATCCATTGTCTTCTTTGGAATCAACACTAAAAGAAATATAATGAGTTTGGGTGGCCCTATTCCTACCCTACTTATTCTCCAGCAGAAAGACAAACGTTTATATTATGCTTAAAATAATTTCTGAAATTATGAGATTACATTTAACTGATGATTTGGTTATATGTTTTACTAAGCAAGCTCCATTATAAAAATTTTCATTACACATGTAATGGCTCAAAACACATTCCCCCTCTAACAGAAACTTATTTAATAGCCCATAAAAAGGACTTTTGGCTGGCATTCAATTTTAAAATGAAAGAAGTATTTTTTTAAAATCAGGAATAGTGTAGGAAATGACATAAGAAAACAAAAAGGCAATTGGGTTATCCAGTAGTTTACAGTAGGGATGTGAGTCTGGAAAAGAGCATGCAACACTCTAATAAGTTACCATGAATCAAAAATTCCTTTAATAGATAGTTGAAATGATCCAACATGGAAAAATCAACTTGCATTATATTGTACCTATTATATGCAGAAATATACACAAATAAAATTATGATGTATATCAAACTGTATTTCCCTTTCTAGATATGTTCACTGCTTAGTTATCTTTAGACGTCAGAAAAAGAGTAGAGATCAATAGTTCTAATCTCTGTTAATGTTTATTAGCTCAATTTATAGTATATTGGAAAGAAATCGTCATAACATTTACATATGATTTTGGAAAGACCTGGACTTTCAACACACAAAGTATTTATAGCCTGTATACATTTCTTCATATGTAATAAAACTGTATCTGGGTTAGGGATAAATTTAAATTTTTCAGAGGCAAAAGAGATAAGTTTGAAATTCATATCAGTGTTAGGGCATGCCAAACAATCTTAACAATACATAGTTTGGTAAATGATTGGCAAGCTTACTACAGCTAAGAAACAGACCCTGTGTTCAAAGACTACTGATCACCATAGTGGATGGTGCAGTTTGTGCTGCAAAGCTGTTGACTTACTTATTATATCCTTGCTGGAAGATAATACAAGGTGTTATAACAAAAATGTTTCAAACATCTAAGACTTTTATGTTCTAACAAGACGGTCCCAAGAAGGTGAGAAATAATTGATGGCAGTTATTTACTGTAAGGAGAAGCCTCCTTTAATTAGCACAAATTGGTTCCAAGTGACTCTGTTAAATAAATGCAAGAATGAAGAAGCTATTCCCCACATTTTCAGAAAGAGTTAAAAATAACACCTTTCTCTGCTAAGCCAATAATTAGTACATACAGTTAATGTTTGCATTGCTTTAAAACTTCCAGAAATGCTGTGGACAAATTAAGATCAGAATTTAATAACGTTAGGTAGTAAATTGATACAAGATACTACACGTTGTGAGGAGGGATGTTTGCATTATATGTAGACATGTTGTAAAATGCTTTTACATAAAAATAATATATTCTAGTAACCAATTTAAAATAGTCACATAACAAATGGAAGAACCTTCTAGGAGTCCACCAACTAGCTATACCCCTTATTATCACAGTAGGATGTATCCTTCCAGCCTTTTCCCTATATATAAGCAATTGTAATCTCAATTTATTAAAGTTTTAACAGTTGATATTCCCCCCAATAACTACAATAAATAGATATTTAAACCAACTCCCATCCTCACCTCTACCTACAACTCACATTTTTGTTTCATTCTATAATTTTAGTCCTCTTTGGTTGCTGGACTAATATTATTCAAACACAAATTTGATCCAAACACTTGGTCTTGGATTTAAATATAGGCTGATGAATAACCCCAGTTTCTTAGAGTATAAGAGAGTATTGATTGGTCTTGTATTGAAACATTTCTTAATTTTTTTTTCCTATTTTTTCCTCAGGGTTTGAAGCTGAGTGATAAAGGTGTCAGATCCCAATAATTGTCAGTTCACTGTTGGCTATGTGAATTTAGAATAGGTGGCACCCAACAACTTTTGAACTCGGTTTTATGCACAATTCTGGAATCATAGGGCAAGATTTGCATAGCTACACACACACACATACACACACACACACTCCTAAAATTTTTATCAAGATGCGACTTAGTATAACTATTTTTAACGTATGTTACATAATATAGCTTAATGCTGTTTCATATTGAGCACCATTAATACAAACTTTTTCCATATTATAATAATGCACAATTAACAAGTGAAACCATATACAGATTATCCTTGATTTACAATGGAGTTGAGTCCCAATAAACTCATCAATAGATTGAAAACATCATGAGTCAAAAACGCATTTAATACACCTACTTGACATCCAAGCTCAGCCTAGTCCGCCTTAGACATGCTCCAGAGACCTACATTAGCCTACAGTTACATCGAATTATCTAATGCAAAGTCTATTTCATAATTAGGTGCTGAGTACCTCATATATTTTATTAAATGCTATACTGAAAGTGAAAAACTGAATGGCTTATTGGTTCTTTCCTGTGTGATCGTGTGGCTGACCCGGAGCTGCAGTGGCAGGGTGCCTGCCCCATATACCGAGATTGGCTGGTTCAAACCCGGCCCCGGCCAAACTGCAACAAAAAAAAACAAATTTATACCTGATTTGTTAGTCTGTGAGATTGTTTATGGTGGCCACTGGCCACATATGGCTACTTAAATTTAAGTTGAATTTAATTAAAATTAAGTTAAATTGAAATATAAAATTTCAGTTACACAGACCTACTAGCCATCCTTTAAGGCAAGCGCCAGAGTCCACAACATTGTACGTGCAGCTTATAGAATCTTTCCAGCTTCACAGAAGGTGTTTACTGGTTGGAATAGGTAAATCATGCAAGGTAAAAATAGCTGTTCACAATAACTTGAAAATGAAGAGAAAGAAAATGTCTCTTGCTGTCTTTTTAGAACATTATATGGATCTCTTTAATAACTGCCTCACAAAGACTCTGGATGACTAATTTATCTTGGAGAGTTGAAAAGAAGAAGATGAATATGTTATTCTTAAGCCCCCAATAAAGGCACGGTTTGGAATTTCTTCATTTTTCTTTTAAAAATCCATTTACAATAAAGTAGCAGCAAAATATTAATGATAATCTCTCCTACATCTGCTGTGGTATAAATTATACAAAGTGTTTACAGTTGCTATGAAAGAGATCTTTTTGCTTGCTTATAACTGATTATACTAAAAGTAAGAAAAAACATTATAGTAAAAGATAAAATCATATTAAAGCCTAAACTGTTGCTTGAATTCTAATTTGGCATTCAAGGTAAAATGTAATTCATAAAATACTTTTTTCAAGAAGATACACTTTTAATTTAGTCAAATATTGAACAAAATAGATCAAAATCATGCCTCTGGCTAATTGGATCTTGCTTGCTTTTTACTTATCTTGTTTTGTTTCTGTTCATCAAAAAGATCTGTACCTGTATTCAAATTTTAGTGGAATCATTGTTCTCATGCACACACACACACACACACACACGTGTATTTCTAAATTTTGGTCATGTTATATTGCCATTTAAATGTATTTTAGGTGAAATATTAATGAAGTGTAAAGGCTTACTTATCACCCTGCCACTGAATGAAAAAATTTTAAACATAAAATCCTATGGTAGATATTGGAAAATATAACAATATATCATAGAGAAAATCAAAATTCATTCAGAATAAAAGGTCATACCAACTTTGAATAAAAGAAAACTTCAACCAGATAAAAAGGCTAAAATAAAACCTCAGTAAATGACTTATTTTATGCTGTTTCAGAAACAAGACACTAAAAACACTTATAATATTTATTCTACATATTACAAGAGGTCTTAGCTTTTGTATTTACACAAAGAAAGAGGTGCAATGGTTTTTAAGGAAAGAAAAGAACTATTAGTATTCACAAATAATGTTTGTGTGAATTTTGAAACAGTCACCTACATTTCTGTTCAACAACAAAGCATCTATTTTTGAAAATTTCACTTATAATAGAAATAATATTGTGGGATGCTTATGAGTGCAAGTAAAAAAAATGCATACAAGTCTCATGGAAAAGATAGATATTTAAATATACTGAAACATATTTAGAAAGTTCATGTAAAAGAAAATACAGTATTTATGAACACGAAGTCTCCTTCCATAATGCTTTGCATGTTCCCCAAACTACTCTACTGATTCAACAGAATTCCAGTCAAAAATACCAAAATATTATACAAATCGACAAGCAGATTACAAAATGGAGGAGGGAAAATCAAAGAATAGTTAAGATATATTGGAAAAGAAATATAAAACAGTCTGGGAGAAATGCATTTTCTATGTGAAAGACATTACAAAATCCTGATCACTAATGGTACCTGTTTTGCCTCAGGGATAAAGCAATCACAAAAATTAAAAAAAGGATGGAGAGAGAGAAACAGACCTACCTATAGAGAGATCTGATGAACAACTGATGAGATAGTGTTTATTAGTCAGAATATTTAAACATCTCAACATAGTGTTGTAAATATTAGTTATCCACATGAAAAAAAAGAAAATTTAATAACCACACCTAAATTCACCCAGAGGAACTCTAGAACAAAATAAAGAATGGCTTTATTCTCTCAGATAGGAAATATTTTTCAAACAAGCCACTAAAAGAGCATAAATTTGTCATCCATAATAAAAGTAAGACATATTAATCAAGAACTGTGGAGTTAAAGATAAGCCACTCACTAACAGATTTTTGCACATATAGCACAGAAGAAGGATTTTTATCCAAACTATATAAATAAATCCTATACACTGATAAGAAAAAACCCCAACATTTTAATAAAATGGCCAAATATACAAATATAAAGTGAAAATATGTATATATAGTTCATCTTATTTACTCACAGACAATAAAAATTAAGCCTGTAATGAGATATATTAAAGGAATAATTGGCCAAAATTAAAATGAGCTGGTAATATATGTTTTCATGGATGCAAAATTAACTGATGGTGAATTTGTGAGTTATAACTATTCTGGAATTTGACGATATACAATAAAGTTGAAGGCATGTGTATTTTAAGACAAAATAATTTTATTCTTAGATATGTACTATAGATAAACCTTTCATATACAGTTCAGGAGATTATATAGTCATATCCATAGAGTGGCTTTTTTATAGTAGGTAAAAATAAAACAATCTGAATATCAATCAAGGACATAATATATACATACATGTGTTGATACATTCATAAAATGGAATATTAAAAATGAAAAATGAACTTCAGTCACAGTATCAGTATAGATAAATTCTAATAAAATAGTGGGTGAAAAATACTATGGAGAAGTATGCATAGCATGATTTCACCTATATAATTTCAAGAAAAAAATGTAAGCAATATGGGAGTCATTACAAAAGTTTTGAGATACGGAAAGATCTAGAAACATAAAATCTATGCAGATAGAAACAAATGAAGCCCCCCAGAAGCACTGATAAGCCAGTCAAGTTGAAACTGTCACGTATGAATCAGGAAGAATGCTGTCAACTGTGTTTTTTGGAAATGAAATAGTGGACTATAAACGCAGCGTGTCTCAAAACTTTCATAGTGACCAACGTATATCGTTTAGGGATAAGATAAATAGATAGGCATGTAATATGCACATTTTACTTAAAAACATACTATTGAGCTAAATTCTATATTTGCTAATTGCATTTTATTACTCTCTACAAATTTGCTTGATCAAGATAATTACAGCTAGGGGGCTGCGGCATGGACCTGTAGTCCCAGCTACTCTGGAGACTGAGGTGAGAGGATCACTCGAGTTCAGGAGTTTGAGGTTGCAGTAAGCTATAATCACGCCACTACATTCCAGCCGGGGTGACAGGGCAAGATCCTATCTATAAAAAAAAGAAAAAAAGAAAGGATAATTATAAAGTCCTAAGCCTAAAAGGAATAATTGCCTTAATTATATGTAAGGAATAACCGAAAGAATAAAGTTTATTTGGGTTACCATAGAGGGAAAAAGGAAATGCAGAGAAATGGGCCCTGATTTACAGGTGACATTTTACTGAAGAAGTCAGCTGTTTGGGGGGAGGCTACGGACTACTGCCAACACCACTTGGGGCTAGGGATCCATCAGGGATAAAGATCCTAATTAAGGCTCCTAAAGTGTGCCCTCATGTAAGGTAAAGGAAAGCAAATTGTCCCTGAAATCACTACAATTTTGTTTTCCATCATCTGGGTAACCCAACTGCTGGCATTGAAGTTTCCCAAGCCACTATAACCCAGGAACTACGCAGAGACAAAGGAAACCTCTCTCCGCTAGAAGAAAACACCATCCTATATCTGACATGACTCTGACAAACAATTTTGTAAACACAATGACAAGGTACAGTAGGAGGTAAATGAGAACTGATTTTAAAAATAAAAAGACTGTGGAAGCATATCTACAGGGGTCCCTGAAAATAACTATGCTTATTATTTTTAAACAGAGAAAAGGCAAACATAAAAATTTCATATTAAAAGCAATGTGACATATTTAGAAAATGCAAGACATGTTAGAATTGAAAAATACAAGACAATGAAGAGCTCAATGAATATGTTTAACAGTAGATTAAACAAAATAGAATAAATAATTGGTACCTGGAAGAGAGGGCAGAAAGAATTATCTAAAGTGAAGCATCAAGAGAAAAAAATAGATGAAAATACACAAGAAAGGTATAAAATATCTTTAAAATACTGAGACAAGGACTGACATGCAATTGATCACAAATCCCAGTAGGAGTGAAGGGAGAGAAGAGAGCGAAGACTCTAGATTGAAGAATAGTAGCTGAGAATTATCTAAAACTAATAGGACACGAGATTCATGAAAGCCACCCGTGCCAGGAAGGAAAAAGTTATTGTATATGTCACGTGGCATAGTAAAAACATAGAGAGAAAATAGTAATGATGCCATATGAGAAAAAATTTACTTCGAAAGGATGGTTAGCTCAATAGCTAACGTCTCAAGGCCAATACAGGAAGCCAAAGACAGGAAAATCATTTCTTTAATTGGAACAGAAATTAATCACAAACCGCAATGAGATACCACTACCTATCTATTAAATCACTAGATTTTAAAAAGACTGAAAATGCCAAATTTTGGTGAGGTTATAGGACAACCTGAACTCTCACATATTTTTCCTGGGATCATAAAATGATACTTTGGAAAACTGTTCAACAGTGCATTGCAAAGTTAAACATACGCATACTTTCTTGGAAATAAAATTTACATAAAGTTCTCCTCTGAAAAGACTCTTAGCCTCCTGATACACAGAAACTTCTATGATAGAAAGAGATTGCTTGCTTTTAGTTCTAGAAACATTTCCATCCTGCAAGGATAGATAGATCTATAGTCATTTGGTTTCCCTAATGAGAGAATTGATTTATCTGATTCGAAACGATTTTTAAATAGCAACAACAACAGCAAAAAGAAAAACTTATCTTCCTCAAAATCAAATATTTACATCCAGGGATAAGCCCTTAGATTAACACTAAGCATGGTATCCAGACTGGAGCATTACCTTCCTAGATATTTACATTTCAATGAGAAATTTGGTCTCAGACATTGAAAGCATCTCTAATTCTTAAAAGTTGAGACATTTAGTGGTATCTGGCCCTAGGAGAGATTGTATGAAAACACTAAGGCCTGGAGTAATGAGAAGACCCTTCCATAGGTCAGAAGGATAGTTTTCTCCTCTGTAAAAGGAGAAAAGCCATTCTTTTTCACATTCTGCATCTTTCAAGCATCTAGTCACTTGCATAGAAAAAAATTTCCCTAAGACTTCCTTGTGTTGCCTCAGGGATAAGCCTAGAAAAAGAGAAAGGAAGGTGACAACACATTATTGCCATTGTGAAGAATTAACAGATCTTTATGTATTGAATGAGCACAAAATTTAAAAAGCAATCACACAATTCAAGAATTCTACTCAGAGGGGTTTTCCTAAAATAAATAAAAACATATACCCCACAAGGACTTCTGAATAGTTGTTCATAGCAGCTATGTTCATAACAGCCCCAAACTGTTAATATAGAATGAGTGAACAGATGCTCAGGTGAAAAATAACCTAGTGGTATATACAGTTATATAAATCATGAAAACTGAGCTGAGCAGAAGAAAGATGCATAGTATATACCTCATCTAATTCCTTCTATGTAAAACTTTTAGGAAATGTAATCTATAGTGAGAAACTGACTGATTATTACATGGACCTAGGAATGGAAGCTGATAGTTCACTGGGAACAAGGAAAACATATGTAATGATGGAAATTTTTATATTCTGACTATAATGGTGTTATGGGGCTATATGTACAGGGTGGACAGAAAGCTCACGTACAATTTAAAATTACAACTATTTTAAATTGCACACAAACTTTATGTCCAACCTCTATATTCAGCAAAAGTCATTGACGTGTACTTGTAAGGTGGACACATTCGTTGTTTGCCCATCGGGTCACATTGCCCACTGCACAGGGAAGATCCAGTGTAGTAAGACAACTGAAGCTGCAGGGGAGAAAGAGTGTAAAATCACAGAGCACCAAGTGAGGAGAGGAGAAGAATCTTTCAATCCACATCCCCAAGAATTTAGAAGAAAGGACTCTTAAATATATTATAGTTTGGCGGGCAAAGGGCCAGGCGATCAGATCTGTTCATCAGTTGGGTTTGGGGCAGAATTACCCAGGTGTGGGAATCTTGTGCTGAGTCAGTTCACAGTGAGGATAACAATGCCTGCTGAGTCAGTTCCTGGGTATGGCCACTGACTCAGGTGACTAGCTGGGTCAGCCAATGCAGTGGAACCCAGGGCCCGAAAGATATCTCAAAACTATCCTTAGGTTACATAAAGGTGATGTTATCTGGAGAGAGTTAACAATCTCTGTGATCATCAGCTATGTGACTCCTAAGGAGCAATTATAGGGGACAATAGCTGGTTACTGTTACTTTTAACTCTGACTGTGCCTTTACAGCGTTTAGGCCCTGCCTTGAACGCCTTTGTTAATATGTGTCAATCTCATTGTTCTTTCAGTTTACAATTTCCTAAGGATGTATATTGGTTGGGAAATTTCATAAGCTTGTTTACTCCAAACATCTTCCTAGATACAGTGTCTGACCAGTAGCCTTTTAACAGTCAATCCTGGAAGTTATAATTTGAGGTGAACTAATAAAATAATTACAACAGGGTACATAACGGAAAGAAGAAATGGAGGACGATTATACAATATATAGCTAATTTAAAATAATACGATAGAAATGAGTAAAAAAAGTACTGAAACACATAGAAAAAGCAAAATAACTTAATAGATGGAAATCCAAAGACATCAGTAAATACAACAAATATAAAGGATGGCAAAACAGGAAAAAAATGCCAGTAATACTCTTTCAGTAAGGGATGCTATTTTTATAAGAATAGCAAGAACATAAGAGTAGATGATTCAGCAGCCAATGCAACAACAACAAAAGTTAACAAGTGGGACTTAATTAAGCTGAAAAACTTCTGCGCAACTAAGTACACAAAAAGTAAAGCAAAAAGACAACCTTTTGAATGGGAAAAGATATTTGTAAGGTCTGAATCTGACAAAAGGTTGGCAACTATTTTCCATGTAATACATTTCTTTTTTCATGTAGTGAAGTCTTTATTACAATTAATGTTTTATTTTAGTACAGGAAAAGGTAACATAACAGAAATTATAGTTGGGGTTCAAATTTTAGAAACAATTTCACCTTCCTAAATTAAAATTCCCCTTGATGCATCTTTGTTAGTTGATATACTTGAAAGTATAGAAGGTTTTGAGGCAATGTTTTAGCTTAGGATTATCTTTTAGAAAGAATGTATGTCTTTGTTATTTCTTTTAGAATAAAGTAGAATATCAATACATAGATCATAGAAACTAAACTTATATAGGCCGAATTTAAAGAGACAAATGATAAACTGTGTCCAGATAATATCCCTAGCCATGAATTTGTGTTTTATTTTCTTAATATTTACCATCTCCGTTAATTTAGTTGAAGGCAGAAGTTGCCAGAGGACAACTTTCCTTCTGGCTTTTCATGTTTCAGATACATGAAATTTATGGAACAGGGATGGTGAAGGGAAACGATAGCCAGGCAGGTTAGTGACTTGGGTGTTGGTGTTTTGAGGTAAAAATGCAGATTTCCACAAGACCAGCAAGGAAGATCTGGCTTAGGATTATGCCAGCCACACCTCACCTCCCACCCAATCCTAGAATTGGAGTCAAGATTTTGGAAGAAGATGATTAGATTAGGATGCCAACTGGAAAAACAAATTCTTGGGCACCAAAGCCTCCATTCTGGGAAAAGATTATAAAGACTTTGAACAAATGCCTTAGCTTGTCCTGACTTAACCATTCCCTTGTGGGTGGTGATGACCTGAAGTTACCCACCTGGACCAAAGACTAGCCTCACTGAACGTCCTCTTTTGACTTGGAGTTCTCTCTCCTCAGTACGTTCAACTTAGAACTTTGTTAAACTCTTGGGTAGTACAAAAGAAATGGTACAATCTACATTCCTACAAAACTAATGGAGGAATAACGTCTTAAATTCAAGTGAAATACTCTTTTTGCAACATAATGCGTCATTTCATGCACACCTGAATTTGAGTTTGTTTACTGAGATGATGCTTGCACACTTTGAATTATGTTCATTTTACTGAATCATCATCCTCTGCTTGCATTCATAAATATTTTATTATGTTTTTTCAAATAGGTTATATATTCATGTGTCCTCTTCGAATTTTATTTAAATAAAACAAAGTCCACTTGATATTCATACAACTTTACAAAAAAAAACTTGTTAGGAACAGTAATTTGGCATCATGGACATAATCGTTGGACTAACTTCAATTTTTTTTTCATGTCTTTTACTAAATTCAGTGAATTTTGTCTGTTTCAGACACTGCCTGTAGGTTTTTGGATAAAAAGACACATGTTTTCATACATTTTATATCATTCACATTCAGCAAAGATTTAAAAAGTAATTGAGTACAGGTTCATGAAAAATTTTGTATGAAAAAAGAATAGTCAGAGAAAGTAGCTCCCTGTTCATAATTTAGAGAAAATCAAGTGAATTATGCTTTTAGAGCAAAATTTAATGAATTCGTGCTAAGATATGGTTTATCTAAAGTATTCTGCATAATTTTAAGCCCATGAATACATAAACACAATTACGATTCCAAGTTAAAATGTTCTAGTGTCAAACTTGGTACTACTGCCAAAATATTAACGGAAAACAGAGTATTTGGCACATTGAACGTATCAGTATTTTTGAATAATGCTAAAAATTATGGGAAATAGGCAATATTTTTCATCATGTAGTAATGTTGGTATTCAGCTGTTGAAATAACAGAAAACTATACAATGAAAATGACTTATCATAAGCTTTCTCTGCTGAAATTTTAGCAAAAATAACACTGAACGTATTCACCATGTTAAAAAAATTCCAGAAGCTTCAGCTGTTTAACACACTGGTGAACTCAGATCGACAATGGCTGGCACCAAGACTTTGACTTTTAGAACAGTCCTTGGTGTATGAATTTTACTAACTTACATTTAAAGCATTACCCTTGCATGTTTTTTGTTTGGTTTGGTTTTAGAACTGACCTTATAATTACAGTGGATGGAGCAATTTAGAAAGGTGGAGTTAGCTGTCTTTTTGCTAAAAGCATGCACTCCCTCAACAGACAGCAATGAAGAAATTGTAACTGAAAAACAGATAAGGAGGATGAGCAAGAACAGAATGAATACACTGATAAAAAATTACAACAGTACAGTAAAAAAAGAAAGAATTCTATACTCTGCAGCAGCTTATATTAACAGCTTACCTTGTAATCAACAAAATAAATTACCTTCATAACTCTAACCTATATCACGTAAGAATTGTAGAAAAAGTTGACATTTCCAAAGAAAATGATACGCAAATCTTCAAATTTGAATTAAAGCACATGTATCGCACACTCTTGTAATTCTTGAGTCCTATTTTTTTTTAGTCCAATGTGCTGTGAGTATCTAATTATACTAAGAAAGATGTTTTAAATTTGCATTAAGTTCTTGCATAGCTTATGGTAGGAAGTCCTAAAAGGCTCCTCTGTATTTTACGCTCAGTGTTTTCAGGTTTTGTCTTTCCTTTAAAGATCATGAAGAAACAACAAAGGCTGACAGAGAGGCTGATGCAAAGAAAATAGTCTCGGATCATATGCTAGATAATTGATTCACTTGTATTTACATAAGCTTTTTTTGTTAAATACAACAGTGTGTTTTAGGGGATACTGTTTAAAATATCAGAAATACATGGTAACCTCTCTAAATTTGGAAGGATATGGAACAAAAGTCATGTGGTGGGCAGAAGGCCCTCCCAAACTTCCCGCGTCATAATCAACCAATCTGTGAATATGTTAGGTTAGATGGAATGGATTTTATCAACCTCAAGAAGTGGGGGGATTATTGAGATTTGTCCCATGGGTGCAGTCTAATCACATGAGTCCTGAAAAGCAGGGAGGTTTCGTTGGCTGGTGTGAGAAAGGGCAGAAGCAATATTTGGGGAGATTCAGTGCATGAAGACGACTCAGGAACCCTGGCTGCGGTGAAGATGTGGGGGGAGTCTGCTGACAGGTGGCTTTAAGTTGCTGAGACAGGCCCCGACTGAAGGCAGCAAGAACGTGAGTGCCTCCACACTGCAATTCCAAGAAACAGTTGTGCCTCAACCTGAGTGAGTGTGGAAGTGCTCTCTCCCGGAGCTTTTAGATACGAGTCCAGATGAGCAGATGCCTTGATTCTGGCCTTAAAAGACCCCCAAACAGAGAAACTAGCTGACTCCACCTCCACTTCTTATATGCAGAACTGTGAGAAAATAAATTTAGAATGTTTGAAGATGCTAAACGTGTGGTAATGTTATAGTAGCAGTAGAAAACAAACAGCCATTACTCATTTAGAGATTTTCTTTTCTTGTATAGAAAGTCACATCGCAATTATTTGGATTTGACACTGACGCTGTACGGAGTGCTCAATTACTTTTTTCTTCGGGTTGTTAGGTTGTGGTGTCCCAGGGCTTTATAGGTTTTTCGCAGTGATTCTGAATTGATTCTGTTTCTATCAAAGAAGAACTGAAATGTTTACCATAATAAATGTTAAACTCAAGGACAGATACAAAAGAAACCAAGAAAATCACAAGTTAATTTGATTTTGCAAGCTATTAGGTTAAATGTCTATAGATATTATAATGACATAACTCCATATTGATGCCATAAATGGTATTGCAAACATTATCATCAAATGATATAAGATAGAAGAAAATATTTTAGCAAAAACTTATTTGAAAGTAATGGGGAATGTGCATCTTTAGAAAATCTAAGTGTTAAAAGAGATCCATTAACCTAATCATTGCATTTTAGATCACATACTGGTAAAATTTATGTATCTCCTGAATTTCCAAAGACAGATATTTACTTATGTCTCTTTGCATTTTCCTCTCTTTTTCTCCCTCTCTTACACACACAAACACATAGTTCACTCCAATTCCATTTTTCTTCAGAACATTGTGGAAAAGGGATTTTCATCTACTTGGAAAAGATAGGCATAACCTGAAATTGGCAAATTCTTCTATTTTCTGGGAAAAAACAGGGCTTTTCACAGATCATAAAGACAATTTTCTTTTTCTTTTCCTTACTCATTCTGTTCTAGATGAGACTTACAGAAAATAATGATTACATTATGCCACCTATTGTATTTTTCAGATTTTTCATTAATATCTGCACACACCACAATCTGAAATTGACTTGTGTTCTGCACCCATATCTTCGGTCATGTCAGTTTACAATTACAGTGTCAAGCATTATTCACTTTTCATTCTCATAATAATAAGGTTGGGTAGGTTTCCTTCAGAGGAAGGAAGAAGCTTTTAAAACCTCAGACATTTGTCAAGAACTCATAGTTAATACATAATAACACTCACATGTTATCATAGTTAATCCAGAACAGTCCTATTCCAGAATTTTCTCATTCTCATCTATGAGCAAGAGGGCCTCAGATAAACAAATTAAATTATACTTCCCTGTTAAAATGGTAACTTTTACAGCAAAGCAAAGTTGTTTATGTATGAATTATAATCAACTGATTAGGAAACTTTAGACAAAATAGTGCTTGATGTCGTTTATGGTAAACAAGTCATGATGGCTTTCCTAAGACCCTAAAAAAAAGAAAATCTCATTTGTGTTTAATCCATTTTAAATCCCAATAATCAGAACAGTGTCTTATGCCATAAATTTCAATGTTCTGGGAGGCAGAGACAGAGACAGGAAGATTGATTGAATTCAGGAGTTTATGACCACCCTGAGCAAAAAGTGAGAGACTGTAAATACCAAAAAAAAAAAAAAAAAAAAAAAGTCCTAATGATTTAAATCCATTTTGTATAATTGCATTTAAAACTTTATATGCTATCAATAAATAAATATAAATGGCTATGCACTATATACTATTTTCATCAATCCAGTTTATTATTTTTCTATGCATTAAAATGAGTGTATAAACAATTATTCTTAAGAAATTTAATGATCCATTTTTTAAAAAAATTTTATTGTAGGCTTTTTGTGTTTGTGTTAAACATAATGAACCAGTTGTTAATATGCTAGAATTAGAATATAAATAAGAAAAGAATTCTGTTTATGCATAATATATTTCCACATCTAGAGTTACAAATCTAAAACTTAAAATTTGCTTTCCACAATAAAGGAAAAGCAAAAAAGCTCAGAGGAAAACAAGATAGTGTGGTATCCCAGAAACAAGAGAAAAAGGGCATCAGAGAGTATATTGCGGTCAACATTTCCACTTTCATTGATAACACAAAGACCAAAAATATAACTATTGCATTGAGCAACATGGAGCTCATTGGATACTTTGACAAGAGGAGTTTCAGTTGCAGGGTAGATTTAAAAATCACAACAAAGAAAACAGAATTGACAAAGAATAAGAAAAAGGGGATCCAGTGAGTACAGGAAAAACTCTGGGAGTTTTTCTTTAGAGAGAACAGAGTAATTGTTCAGTGTATGCAGGAGAGGGCAGAATCAAGATTTTTTTAATGAAATAATTTAACAAACATATCAGAATAATACTATGTTAGATAACTATGGTAAGGGAATTTTAAATTTTTACATTTTCTGCTATTTATATTTTTTGTGAAATACTCCCAATTTCATATATTTTAAATGCAAGTACATTTTGTGCTTTAGTTATTTACACCAGTGTTAGCAGAAAAATGCTATGAAACTCTTGATTGAATCCACATGATAATTGAATTTGCTGACTGAAGAAAAATAATTTTAGAATAAATATGTAAAAAGTATTTGTCCTCATGCCATCTGAAATATGTGAAATTATTTAAATGTAATTATCCTTGATATTTTGCCAAATTTTAATTACATGAAACTAATTTGTCCTTATTAAGATATATTTGTAAGGAAGGGGGAGATAAATTTTGTAAATTAGTAGTTTGTTTACTTGATGAAAACTTTAAATATTTAGACATATACTAAGTGAAGTTCTATTTTTTCCCTCAATACTACCCTTACATAGGTGTGATGTTGACTTACCTATGGAATTAAATTATTTCTGTGGTCTACGGCAAACTGGAAATCTAGTAATTCCAGAACTATGCTAGGAGATTATGGATGTATGGCAGCTTTGAGTACCAGTCCCAGGTGTGAATATAGGAAAGAGCATTTGAGGTAGGGGGGTTACAGAAACAGCTCCCTGGAGAAGAGAAATTTCATTTCTCATTGTCGGGTTGAATTATTGCAAGTATCATTTATTAGTATTTTGAAACTCTGTATATCCCCTTATCAAGGTAGAACTAAGGCAGGAGTGTTGTGAGAGAAGGTGACAGGGAACTAGAGCAAAAGAAACAGGGAAAGAAGAAATCTCTGAGAAGTGGGAAGGTTTGATCTGAGGATCAATAACCCACACCAGCACTGTATTGTAATGCATTACGGTGTCCAAAAGATCACATTGATATAGTTTTAAACTTGGACGGCATTACTACAAGACTTCAAGTCCTGCCCACCATGTTAATACCGCCTCAGGGAAAATATTTTAATGTTTTTTTCTTAAACAAAGATATGTATTACATATAGTCAGTCTTCCGTATCCATAGGTCCTAAACCTGTCAATTTAAACAACTGAAAGTCACAATTATTTGGGAAAAAATTACATCTGTATTAATCAGGTAGTGACCTTTTTATCTTGACATTATCCCCTAAACAATAGACTAAAAGAACTATTGGCATAGCATTTATTATAAATGATCTAGAGATTATTTAAAAGATACAAGAGAGTGTGCATAAGTTACATGTAAATACTCTGACATGCTATATAAGAGACTTGAGCATCTGAAGCTTCTGGTTTCCATAGGGCCTCCCAGAACCAATCCCTCCTAAATACAAAGGGATAACTATGTGGGAGTGTGTGTGTTTATGTGTGTAATTTTTAATCAAATTATACAATATAAAATTACATTGCTGCTTATATCTGTTATAAATCATTAGAAGAGGCTTTACAACTTACATAGATTATTATACACAAGTTCATGAGTGCAATTACAATTTCATACTTATTTAATCTATGTTTTAATCTAGTGAAGGCATTGAGGTAGAAATCAGGATGCTAAAATAGCACTGATAGCCCTCACTCCAACAAACTTACTTTCTAATTGGAAGATTAATTTCATATGTAGTTATTACAATGTTCGGAGGAATATAAAAAGTGCTATGGAAAAGAGTAATAGCTGGGAGGAATGGGTCACACCTGTAATCCTAGAACTCTGAGAGGCTGGGTTGGGTGGATTGCTTGAGCTCATGGGTTCAAGACCAGCCTGAGCAAGGGCAAGACTTTGTCTCTAAAATAATAGCCAGGTGTTGTGGTGGGTGCCTGAAGTCCCAGCAACTTGGGAGGCTGAAACAATAGAATCACTTGAGCCTAAGAGTTTGAGGTGTTTGTGAGCTATGACACCACGGCACTCTACCCAGGGTGATAAAGTGAGACTCTATCTCAAGACAAAAAACAAAGAGAGAGAGAAAAGAGTAATAAATTTTTGAGTCCAATGTGGTAAAGGGAAGGAGATATCTGTTGGGAATTTTGAAAAAAGTACAAAATTTCAGAGTGTTGGGGTGAGAAAAGATAATAAATTTGAAAATATGGCAATAAAAGGTTTAGGAGTAAAAAACACAGTGTGTTTGTGAAATATTTACATTTTGCCTGAGCATTGATTGGAAAGGAGTAGGGACCAAAATTAGAACTGTTGATTGGGCTGATACTGTGGAGTGGCTTGAATGTCATAGGGGGTCATTACACAATGTAAATTTATTTGAAACATGTTAATGAAAATTTGTATTTGCTTAAATGTTCCCTGAAGAGAAATGCTACTCTATATATTTATAGTGCATATGTCCACTAGGTTATAATATAATATGTCTTCACATTATCTGCCAAATATATTTTATTTCTAAATTTATAAAGGTACTTTTTTAAGGAGTGTGTGTTATCTCCTGATTAGCTGGGATGACATTTTGATCAAAGCTTCCCTCTCTCTTGCGTGAGCGCTATTTTTGTGCCATGGATTTTATTCATTAAGCTTATACCCAGAGAAAGGATTGTAGTAAACAGGGTAAAATCAATTACAAGTCAATCCAGCTCTTGAAACTTTCTAGAATACTTGTACAACATAAAAATCATAACCCTAGAGATTTCTTTTCTTTACAGTACATGTATTAACTTTAGCTCTTCTGCTGTGGCTTTCTTATAATAGTGCATCCACCCACGACAATCTTCATAAGACTGAAATAAGGCAGACTTCATTCTCCTTCAAACCAGAGAAAACATTTTTTCCTTCACATTTACAGAGCCCTTGACTGAATCCCGTATATTTTCTTTCCTATTGAAACAGAACTCCAAAAGAAAGGAAAAAAGAGGTATCTCATGATTGTCACAAGAAATTGATGTCTTCTAAGTAATGTTACATATAGTAATCTTGTTTCAAAAATATATAGTTAAAAAATTTTACACCATATATTTGAAAAGATAAGGCAATAGTTTTAACACTTATGTGAAATTAGTAATTTTTATACAAGTTTTACATGCAACATTGAGTCAATGTGGGAATAGAAAAATAAAATAACACTTCTAAAAATAAATAAACTGGTAATCAAATGCCCACTTCTTAATCCTCTCTACCCCAAAGATTTCAAGATAGATTTTTCCAATTAGTTTTACTAAACCTTTAAGAAATAAATCATATATATTTTATACAGTATGCTTCATGGAATGGAAAAAGAGATATATTTCCCTTGTCATTTTTAACAACCTTATTGAAGTACCAAGGACGTATAAAAATTTACACAAACTTAAAGCATAGAATTTAATAAATTTTGAGATTTCTTTTGCAATTTTTGGCTGGGGCTGGGTTTAAACCCACCATCTGCGGCATATGGTGTCAGTACCCTGCTCACTTAACCACAGGCACCACCCTTGAGATTTCTTTATACCCTGAAGCAGATACCATAATTATGAATTGAGCCAATTTATTATTCTAAAAGTTTCGTCTGTCACTTTCTGCATCTTCTTACACCTCCTTCCTGAATCCTTCCTGCAGCCATTGATCTGATTTCTGTCCATACAGATTAGTGTTTATTTCACAGGATATTAGATCAATAGAATCATGTAGTAAGTACTCTTTTGGGGGTATCTAACTTGTTCAACTCTGGTTATCCATGTTGATATTTATCCACATGGTACCCTATTATCTACATTATTGAATGTTATTGCTGAGCAGTATTCCAAATGTGAGGATATACTGCAATTTGGTATTGCTTTATTTTACATTTATATTGGACCTTTTGAATTGTTTCCAGTATGGGGCTTTTATAAAGTTATTATGGATATGTACTTTACACGATTACCCTCTCAGTTTTTCTGGATTGTTTGTTTTTTGTATCTGTATTTTAGATGAGTGGTTGAGTTTTAAAAACATCCAAAATTAGTTAATTAATAAGTGAATGAAAACCAATTTGCACTCAAGTCTGCCTCATTTCAAGAAATATCCTTTCCTATTCATCTTCATTGAGCTAAAAAATGGAATTATCAAATATACTTTAGAATGTGAGAAGTTTAGTTAGGTCATGTGCTTGTGGGAACAGGAGGACATCATTTGTACCACGGTTATTCTTGACTTTTGAGAGATATTAATTTTTCACAGCTCCCAGGCTTCCAGTTATTAAATATAGCATGCAAAATATGTCAGTATTAAGGATTAAATTAAATTTTAAAGTGCAAGAAACTGCACCCAATAAATATATCATGAAGTGCCATCATTTAGGCTCCCAAACAATGGCATATTCAGGGTAAAGAAAACAAAAATGACAGAGAGAAGTTTACATTGTCATCATGGGAGCGTAGCTGAATGAAGTCAAAAGACACTATTCGAAGGAACAACACATTTTGCATGTTTGTTTATAAAAATTCCCAGTGATTTCAGGCTGTAGATTTTAATGTGACCGTCACACATGTGTTCTACACATACAGTTATCTCAGCAATGGAGTATAATTCAGATTAGTTTCCTGTTCAGGAGTATGAAATATTGTGTAATTATTGGAAGAATCAAAGAACTGTGAACATGTACAGTGAGTCACTATCTCGTTTTGTTTTGTGGTTCTATTCTTACATTTTTGGTTATATTCTAAGTATTTGCAGGTACTTTTTTTCTTTTGAGGAAACACTTAAAACAGGTACAGTCTTCTATTTGGAGTACTGTACTTGTCTCCTAGAATAGTAGCTTTGGTCACTTGTGAGTAAAATAGGTCAAACCTGTTTAGAAAAGCCAAGAAGGGAACATAGTTGATATCTAAAAATTCGACACACGTAAAGATGTCATATAGATAAAAATAACTAAAGAAAGATACAAAACAGAATTATTTCCCTGGGAAGTTAAATCTTTTTAGAATCAAGTACCATAAATAAATGTTTCAAATCAAGGTTATGACTTCCTATCCAAGAATGGGAGGAATTAGCAATCCCTGGGAGTTGAAGTGGGAAAATGGCTAAAATTAGGGAAGTGTCTCTCGGCAGGGACTAGAAAGTGGGTTTCAGGCTGTGATAAGGTGTTTAGAAATTGGAGGTAAAGTCAGAATCCCTGGCACTGAGGGCAAAAGACGATGCAGGAAAAGAATTCCTAGAATAGAAGAAGTGAAACAGGACACAGGATGCTGTTTCCATGAATACAAGGTACACAGTGGAACCCGGTATCAAGGATTACTTGATATGAGGCAACACAAGACCCAGGACTTAATAGCCAAACGGGCTGAGCAGTAAAATGATACACCGCTGCATAAGTGATCCTGACTCATACATTCTCTGGCTGAGAAGTAATATGATTCTTAGGAGGCAGATCAACATTCAGTGTTTAATAAAAAATTAATTGAGACAACCTTGAAGCAAAAATACGGCAGAAACAAGTGTCCAATCTATTACCTGCAGTCTGCAGAGTCCTAACCAGGACAGATGTCCCTGGTGTCCCCATGGCCAATCCTTCACCGATTCAGGTTAAAATAAGGTTAAAATAATGCAACCGTATCGAGATAGTCACACAGGCGCTGATCTTGTACAAAATCTTTATCAACCTAGGGACTCAGAAGTTCCATATTTGAAATTATTGGCATGTCATAGCTCTAAGAATCACATAGCTCGCACAAATAGAAATATGTATGAGAAAACTATGTATTTTATAACTGAATAATAAAAAGATATAGAGCCACAGCCAGAAAATTTCCTTTTGGGGCAATAAAATCATATCAAAAGTCCCCCAGGGATTTTCTCTTTGCCTGTGAGGAATACTCAAGGAAGAGAAAAATGGGTAAGGAGGCCAACGCTCATTGGACGGTTTCTTCTGAGCCATATACTTTAGTACATAGTTATCTCTTTTATTTCTCACAAGAGCCATAGTACGTATTACTACCCTTTTACATAAGAATATCCTGAAGAAAATATTAAGTGTCCCATTGTATAGGTAACAAGGGATAGAGTTGATTTGTAAAATGCATTTGTGTTTTCCTAGAGTTTGGCCTCTTTGAAATATATCAGCCGGCTTGCCTAATTACAAAATTGACTCTGATTGGATCATTTGGCTTGTATCATTCAGATCACAGGGAATATAATAATGACTTTGAACATGTCTCTGAATAATCAGATGCAGAATGTAATCCTATATTTAGTTAATATATTTATGAATCTTTAATTTAGTGCTAATAGTTTCCTTACTACTCAATTCCTTGCTTGGTTTCTTATTAGTGGTTTTAAAAACACTCTAATTTCCTTTGATTAAATATTAAGCTCTTTTATAGTAAGACTGTAGGCAATTTATTAATAGTTTACACAGCACAGGAAATGCATTTTTAATTATATTCGACTGGATACATCTCAGTTTCTATTCTTTTATTTCTTTTCTCATTTGTGTTATGGAGTGGCATTTTCCTTAATTAAATCTTTTTAGATAGGCTGGCTTTTCCATAGTTCAATGTGGACTGCTTTGGAATAAGAACTATTAACATTATTCATACATTTCTATTACTTTCTCATCATTTTGAGTTAATTATGCCATATATATGTCCGGACACTAACTTAACACACATATTCCTGTCGATGATGAAAATGACTGAACTCTTGGGTACAAATAAAAAAGTCTTATTTTATCTAACAGATTTATTGGGTTTTAAACATCTTTTTGGACCATTTGCATCAGAAAACCTAGAGGGCTTGTCAAAAAGGCACAGTTCCTACCCTCGACTGACTGACTGAGAGTAAGTGGAAGCTTCTTTCTTCACAGGACATGGAGAAATTATTCTGCACACAAGAGTTTGGAGCAAACGATCCAGTGAAACCCCTGAAAAAGGTATTAATCCTCCCTGCAGTCAGAAATTCTCTGCTGCTGAGATGGATGGAGTAAGCTGTGATGACACAGGTGGTCCTGTTGGTGAAGTCCACGTGTCGCTGAACTGTGAGCAGGTCCTACGGTGTGAGACTGTTCTCCACTTTAGAAACGGAAACCTGCAGCTCTGCAGTCACAAGTAAGTGAATCCTGCCCACGACCTGATGACGATTGGAAGTTGATCTTTAGCTAGTCAGCATCTGAGGAAGCCACAGCTCCTGCTGTGGTTGCTGTGATTGCATCCTGGTAACATTCTAAAACAGGGAACCCAGGTAAGCGGTGCTTGATTTCTAATTTTTTAAAAATGTGAGATTATAAGTGTACATTATTTTAAGCCAGTGAAAGGGTTGTAATTTTTAATGTTATCATATTTAATACAATACACCTATAGGGAGACACATTAATATTTCCCCTTTGCTGTTGAGGAAAGAAGAATTTAGGACATTAAATATTATATTCATGGACACAAAACCAATAAGTAGCAGAAGTGACATTTGAGCCAAAGAGCCTGAATTCCAGACCCATTATCTTATCAGCAAAGAACAATATCATATGAGAAAGTGATGGGTGAAGACTTCCCTAAATCATGACTTTAATACCCTTCCTAACAATGAATGTTTCTAGATCAAGAGGCCAAAAACGTGTGCACTGAGAGATGTAAAGTAGTAACAATGTAGGCGATAATAGTGATGTTTGCATCTGTCATCGACCTGTTGGGTAGGCAAAAACCACAAGTGGTTCATTTTAACCTGTGATAAGGTCAAGGTCTCAAAGAGGTAAACCAAGGTTTATGCAAAAGGCAGCGTATGTGCCAGAGCTAAGGGCACCATGGCTACTGGCCAGTAACTATTTTCTAGGTCAGCATCTTAGTTCTAAAAAGGTGAACCTGTCTGAATAAAGCAGAAAGTCAGAGGGTAGATTGAAATCTACTGGCCCCTAACTTCCCACTAAGCAACATATGTTGCGAAGTGCTGACCTGGAAGTCGTACAGACGAAGTACTAATTTCAGAAATTCTTGTATGAGACTAGGGACCTGTAGGCTATGGACGATTTTCATGGAGAATGTCCTGGAATTCCAGACGACCACCCAGCTCCCACATCCATGCACATCAGGTGCTCTAAGTATTAACACACTCTGATCCATGGGCCCAGCCTCACTCACCTCCTGTCTTTGTATGGATCTGACAAGAAAGACGAAGATTCTATTTTATAAATATCTAAGTAAGCTTTTAAAACTCAAAGAATATTAAATAAAGTTTTATTGGAGCACAACCACAATTACTTGTTCACCCACTATCCACAGTTCTCCTTCCTGCTATAGATGTTGTGTTGAGTAGTTGAGAGAGACTTGATGGTCCACAAAACCACAACACTCAGAGTATTTACTGTGTAGCTTCTTTCTAGATAATCCTTTGTCAGAAAGTGAGGCCATACCATACTTCTACATTTAGTTTTCACTGGTTTAGGAATGACAAGGGATTTAGCAACTATCCTTTTTGCTTCTGGTGCTGAAGGATCAAGGTAGAGAGGTAAACATGCTAATTCTGGCTTACATTTAACAAACTATGCAATGTGAAGTATTCAGAATGCCCCCCCAACATACACACACATGCGCACACAAACACAACAAACTATATATATATATATACACACACACTTTGGAACCCCTGTATTTGAGCACCTCCCTGCAATGACCAACTCCTTAAGTTGACCAAATTTTCATAGATTGGACATCCACCACTTATGTGTACATATCAGTACAGAAGGCCTAGTTCCTTATGTTGAAGGCCTAGTTCCTTATACACCACCACTGTATGTGTACAGAGCTTTGAGTGGTCAACTTGCAGAGGTTCTACTGTACATAATATAATATAGTATGATATTATATAATATGAACAATTGTCAATTCAAGTCCGAATAACATAAGCTCATTAATATAAATTTTATTGAGCTTATGTGACTAGCAAATTGACATGACTGTACTTTTTATATATTCATGGAGAATGTCCTAAACTTGGAAAAGTTATTTATAATACCTATTACAGTTATTTTTGAAATAAAATGTTTGAATAGTCCTCCTTAGTTTTGGAAAATGAAAATTTCCCAATTTTGGAGAGAGACACAGAATCATATTAATGTCGGTACTAATGAGCATGTACGCATTTCTGCTATTAGTGTTTGGGAATAGTCATTTGTGTTCAAATATTTCTAAGGGCAGCATTTGCTGAATAATACAAGATTGATGATAAATATGATAAATATTATACAAGCATATTTTTTTTCTGTTGTTTGATCTATTGAAAATTCAATCAAAATGCAAACAATAATTAGAATATTCAGAGACTACCAAGATTTTCTAGATAGAAAGAACATTTTACATATGAATGGATTTTCTGAGTGCTTGTAACTTTCTAACATGATATTTTTATAGACTTTAAAAATTATCCTTAATCTCATTCAATATTTTAAAGCAAAATCCTTTGTCATTGTTTTTGAGACAAATAATTTTTTAAGGTAGTCAACCTTCCCAAACAATAATGACTCTTAGGAAAATGTGTTTAAATATCTCTGAAATTCTCAAAGAGTTGACACTAAAGTAACACCTAAAGTGTATGCTTTAAAATGACTAATTTTATTGAGAGGAAAAGAAAAATCATTGCATTCAGAAGAGAAAATTGTTGAAGGCGATTTTATCATTTGAAATGTTTCTGGCAAGAATTGTAAGCAAAGGTTGTGTTTCTATGTTGTATACCAGGTAAAGTAAATTTCACTTGGCCCCAGAAATAGGAAGAATTGTCTTGGTCCCTCACACCAATCCCTCTGTGACATGATGGTTCCTAAAGACACAGAGTTTAGTACTTAAGAAATAGTCGTAAGGAATTAGCTTTTTGTTGGTAAGCTGCTAGGAGTTGGTAAAAATAATTCTAAGGTGGATAGTAATGACTTTAGATGTAGCATGTGCTTACCATAGTAGTAACGCAGAGAAAATGAAGGTAGGTTTTCACCACCATCAAACCTCCGTGGATGCATGATGTGAATTGCCAGCTATCTTTATTATTTAAGGGCAAAACCAAACTGCAAATTATAACCCATGCACATTCATTACTGCTCTCTGGGGAAATGGTTGAAATTGGCTGGCTTTCTCTTGTCATAGAGATGATGTTCTGGAAAAAGTGTGCCTTACTGGAAGATAGAAATTCATGTTAAGTTCTCACAAAGCAATGTAAGGAGATCAAATTCAGCTCAGAAGCTATTCTAAGTTACTTTGCTGGAAAAATTTTCCACCTTCTCGAGTCTACCTTGAACACAGAAAATGATAACAGCAGACCAACTAGATGGTTTAGCCTACAAAAATCTCTTTTGCCCTGGAGGTATTGGCATTGGGAATCAATACTTACTGGCCTTAAATCCAGAAAGCATAAGAGTACTTAAATATGCAAAATATATATTTATAACCTAGGATTTGTTTAAAGCTACTATTTGTTATCTACCTTTGCACATATATTAGCCCTAGTAAGGTAAGGTGAGGTTTTATTCATATCATTTTTTAATATTATGTATAAAGTTTTAAGTTACAGTTTATTTTCTCACTTATTCAAGTAAATATTACAATCCAAATTCCACTCTTGATTTTTCAACTGTGTAATAGCACTGTGTGCTAAAGGGTTCTGAATCATTTTTCTAGATAGATTGATAATTTTATTCTGGTGACCTAAGCAATTCTAACTAGTTTGCAATGCAGCAGAATACGGGCTTTGGATTCAATACTGTTTTCCAAGGAAAGTAAGAAAATCTGCTTTGCATTTAAGACTATGATGTAATGTCTCACATTTGCAGATTATTTAAAATGAAAAACAGGTTTTCACCACTTGGAAGCTTGTATTTTCAGTGGTATTCATGACAGGCTAAGCACATTTCAGGCAAAAAAAAAAAATCACTTTCAACTGGTGGGCCTGATCAGAGCAGGTGACATTAAATAATTAACAAGTTCTCTTTCCAAACTACACTTCATGCTTTAATTAATATCATTCCTTAAAATAAGAGGTTGTTTACCAATGCTGCCTCTGCAAGCTGATTGCTGCTCACAAAAAAACCTCTGAGACATGACTATGCCCAAGGGATTGCTTTCACTTCTTTGTTTATAATAACTACAAACAAAGAGCTGCAAAAGCTCATCTCGCCATGAGGCATCCTGACAATCTGCCAGTTTAGTCACCAATAATAATGAGACTGGCACCAGCAATAAGCTCAGTGCTAATCTAATGAGGGCCTGTTTCATTCCCCCATTGATATTACAGCAGCTGCTAAGCACCCGATGTTTAGGACATAGAAACAAGAGGTGTGTCTCCAACCAGTGGAAAGATAATTACCTCCACAATATGGCCTTGATGGCACACATAAGCAGCAGCGTCTTATTTTTCTATGATATTTACTACAGCTAGAATATCTTGTCAGGATTACAAAATTAATGAGGTCATCTGTCTAAACTAAGCTTGTCAAGGGCCCAATTTGTTGTTATTGTCGCTGCTAGGGTTTTGTTGTTGCCGTTTTGCTTTCTTTTTTTTTTTCCTTTCCTTCTAGTCATCCATGTGGATAGGAACATACATGTGATTTACGAACTCGCGTCTATAAGGACCATGTGATGTCACTTCCTTCACTTAGTTCCTGGGGAGAATGCAATTATGAGCAGATGGACAAATGACATGATTCCACTGCTAATGAACTTCCCTACTGAGGGAGAGGACAGTGCATTACCCTTTTGTACTTCAGACTCTTAATTATCATGTTTTTTTTTTTGCCATTGTGAATATCACACATGCAAACACCTTTGCATTTCAGTCCTGTTGCTGGAACATGATGGACATCATTAACTGTCCCTGTTTTGAGTGGGAAGCAACAAATGCTCCTGAAGGCTGTGGAGTAAGACATCTAGAGCTGGCAGAATTGTCACGCTGAATTCCAACTCATCATCTATGAGGAAAGTAACACATCATTTGTATGTTAAAGAACAAATGTCAGAAAGATCCTTTCATCTATATTGTTTAGAACAGAAGGACAGGGGAAAGACATGGCTAAAAAGAAAAATATTTTTAAGGTGGGGACATTTTGAACATGGTTGGTGCATGTGTTAAAAGCTAACTGATCCCTTAATTTAACCATAGCTATAATCCAGTGCTGTTACCATTCGAAATTATTTATAATGCTCTGATGATTTCTTTCACCAGTTTAAATCTGTTCCTGCTAAGCATCATAATTATCCTGTTACTAGGTCAAAAAAATCAAGTCATTTCCATAGCAGTCTGAGAGGGGTGCTACAAAACTTGAGTCCCTTCCTTGTCCTAAAAATCCAGTGGGTAGAGGGTTCTGTAACTGTAGGTCTATTCAAGAGCATTACTCATATACTTAAGTAACTCAAGCGTCAAACTCTATTTTAGACATTCAAGATATGAAGTTAATTTGGGAACTGACCTGGATTGCCTGTATTCATCGATCAACCTCAGATCTAAAGCTTTGAGTGCTTAAAGCCCTTGGATGAAATTCTCTGGGTTTGTGTATCAGTGACATGCTGAACCTTATATCCTCCAGATTTAGGATTGCCACTTATCAAATATGAATACAGGAAAGTGTAATCGTTGTGCATGTTACAACATATTACAATTACTGTACAACTTTTATTTTTCCAGTGATGTGCTATGGGACTATAATAGTAATAATATAAGCCCCTGTGTTTGTTTTCCATTTTTGTCATAACAAAGTACAGTTGGCCCTCTCTACCCAAGATTTCCCTATCCATCTATTGAATCGACAATAGATCAAAAATATTTGAGAAAAAAATAAAAATACAATAAAAAATAATACAGGCCAATCGTGATGGCTCATGCCTGTAATCCTAGCACTCTGAGTGGCCGAGGTGAGTGGATTGCTTAAGCTCAGGAGTTTGATATCAGCCTGAGCAAGAGTGAGACACCACCTCTACTAAAAAATATATAAATCAATGAAAATAAGAGTAATTAGCTGGGTTTAGTGGTGTGAACCTATAGTACCAGCTACTTTGGGGAGATTGAGGCAAGAAGATCACTTGAGCCCACAAATTTGAGGTTGCTATGACACAAGTGGCACTCAGGCTGGGGCAACAGAGTGAGACTTTGTCTGAAAAATAATGAAAATAATAATAATACAAATAAAAACAAAACCAATACTGTATAATAATTATTTATACAACATTTACATTATTTTAGGTATTATAATTAATCCAGAGATGATATAAAGTATATGGGAGTGTATGTGTATATTCCATGTAAGTACATAGTGCCATACCATTTTATACCAGGAACTTAAGCAGCCGTGGATTTTGGAATCCATGAGAGGCCTGGAACCGATGCCCCACAGACACCAAGGGACGATCGTATCACAAATTAATTGGCTTGAAACAACAGATATTTATTATTGAATACTTCTAGAGGTCAGAAGTTTGAAAGGCCTTTTACTGGGGTAAAATTAAGGTTTCTGATGAGCTAAGTCCTTTTTGGAGATTCTAGGGGAAAATCTGTTTCCGTGCCTTTTCTAGCTCCTGGACGAAACTTGCATTTCTCGACTGGCGACTCCCCCCTTTGTCTTCACATCTAGGATTATGGCACCTTCACATCTCTCTCTGACTCTGCTCTTCCTTCCTTCCCATGTGAAGACTCTCGCGAATACATTACGCCTCCCTAGATAATCCAAGATAGTTTCCTCATTCCAAACTCTCAACCTCACATCTGCAAACCCCTTTTGTTTATGAAGTAAGATATTAACAGGCTTTGAAAATCAGGATGTGGTAATCTTCGAAGGCCATTATTCTACCAATCAAATGCATGTATTCACAAATTCATTCAATCCATTATTATTGATTTTATTTATAGTTAGTAAATACCACCAATTTTTTCCAGACAATGGACTTGATTCTGGAGAGACATAATACACAGAATCTGTGCCATGAAGACTCTCAGTGGAAGAGACAAAGAAGCTGACAATTAAATTGCAGACAACTAAAACTAGCAGTCATGTGATGACGCTGGAGGCACCTCACCCAATCTGAAAGATGGAGTGTTAAAAGAAAGACTGTCAGACGCGGGACCAGGCTTCAGCCGGTGATTCTCTAAGTGAGAGCTGCATGTGAAAGAGGAGACAAGGCTCTATAGAAAGTAATCAGATACTGACATATAAACTGGGGAAGGGGAAGTGGTGATCGGTGAAGCTGAGGATGAACACACGTCCTAGATCACAGGGGGCTTCATAGGATGAGCTAAGGAGAAGGCACTGCAAGCACTGAGACAGCTCAACCAGAGAAGCAGATGAGCAACGCACTTTCTAGGAAGGTGGATATCATATAAGAGCAATGATGTAAATATTGCTCTGGTTCACCTAGAAGATCAACATTATTTTAGGCAGTGAGAATGAGTTCGGAGCAACAAAATGGGTTTCAGTGAGGCAGGCACAATCATGTTGCAGGAGAATCTGAGTATGAAGATGAAAAGACTTGACTAAAAGTCTTCCATATTCTTTGCCTAAGTAAAAAAGTTGCCATTCACCGAAATACGAAGTGTAGAAGGAATGGATTGTTGTATAAAGATATTTTAGGATTAAAGCACTAGGAGAATTGTAAATTGAGCTGTTTTGTAGGGCAGTTGAATTTATGGTATCTAAGTCCCGTGTGGAAGTCAGGATTAGGGATATAGATTTTAAATTTATCTAAATACAGATGGCAGAAGTTATGACAATGGATGAGATAGTACAAGAACCATATTTAGAGCAAGGAGTCAAGAAGAATGGATAGAAGAATATAATGAAAATTAATTGTATAAAGCACAGAAAGAGAGAGGATTCATAAAGCAGGTTGAAAAAAGACTGGCTAGAGAGGCAAAAATTAAAAATGCAGTAAAGACTTACTTTTAAAGACTATAGGGTGGTCAAAATGAAATATGATAACAACTAATAAGTATTTAATGTGATTTAGAAACAGGAGACCAGTACTGACCTTGCCAATAGTAAGGAATATTGGCAATGCATATAACATAGTTGAGATGGTATAAATATAGAGGATATTACATACATTTGTGTACATACACATGCAAAATATATCAATACATGCTTTTATATTGGCTCCTACGTGAGGTACTTGCTTATTTCTTCCTTTTCTGATACCTTTGTCTGACTCTCCTGTTTTAGCCTTGTGTCACATTTATCAAGTGGTTTAGTGCACAGAGATTTAACTGAGCAGTTTCCACATCTTCTGTCGTTTCATGTTATGGTCAATTATTCCCTCATTTTGGAAATCATAGATGTATCCACCATATAGAAGAACATGAAAAATATAATACTCTTGTTTCTTTTGAAAATATTCATTTTAGCTGAAAGCGCTTAGACTCATGCAAAACATGAAGCTTCCATTAAAATGTTATTCCTGTCTTCTGACTCAAAGATTTTCTAAAGCTTAAATATTAGGATTTTCCATGCTAAATTATTAGCATACAATTATGTTAATATTATACTTTCCTCTTTGGAATGAAAATTTGAAAAAAAAGAAGTAAGGATTTTTAAAGAAGGAATATGGGTAGATTTAATATTCTTTAATTCAGTCTAGATTTATTTTTCTTTAGATGTAGAAAAATTATAATGTTATGACATTCCCCAAGATACTGCTCTTGTGCGGAACACCATTCAAATTTTCCTCAACAATATGGGTAAAACATATTCTTTGTGTACTTTGAAAATCGTATCTCCAATTTCCATAACAATATGCAGAGAGGAAAGAGAAGGTGAGAAATAAAATTTAAATGATTTTATTTTCAATCCACAATCTAATATCTTTACACAAGAATTGGAAATCATACTTGAGATTCCATCCACTTTTAAGCTTTTCAATCTTAATAGAAAAATATCAAATAGCACATGAAAATTGTCAAACTCTTTTCCTCAAAAAAATAATACATAGTATGTATATAACTATATATACAAAAAAACTTCAGCCCAGATCACTAACATATATGTATCTTAGCTTTCTATTTAAATGTATGTCTCATTAAACTAAACCAAATATTTGAACTCAGAGATGGCATTATAGTATGTAATTGACTTTTTTCTATAGCTCACAGTTATACAATATGTCTTTCTGACAAATACATTGTTCAATGCTTTAAAAACACTCTTTCAGTTCTCATAATTCCCCATGAGATAGGTTCAATAAATAGTAAATGCATTATGAGTAGAATAGGTACAATGAATGGTTTTCTCAAAGGGAGGGACTGAGGCATATAAAAAATGACGTATTTCCCCAAAGTATGGTAGGTGGTCAGTTCTGAAAGTGTATTCTGAGACCCTGCTTGAGCCATTTGAGCCATATTTACTGTAGTGCAAAGTTACTGTGAGTTAAGAGATTAGTTGGAATAGAAAACAAGTTTCTTTCTTTTTCTTTTTATTGTTGGGGATTCATTGAGGGTACCAGAAACGAGGTTACACTGATTGCATTTGTTAGGCAAAGTCCCTCTTGCAATCGTGTTTTGCCCCCAAAAGGTGTGGCACACAGGAAGACCAGTTTCTTAATGAGTTTTCCTTCCCCTGGTTCTGGTTGCAGCCTACTACCAAGAAAGAGAGAAGCCCCATTAACTATAGTGCTTTCCCATCTTTCTCCACCTCCTGTACAGTCAGGAGAATATTGATCTAGCTGGGAAAAGGGTGGTAGGAAAGCTGGTAATGCTCTCTCTTGTGCTCACATAGGAATTGAAGTTCCCATTGCTGTCTGTCTCAGTTTATTGATTTATTTATTTCATTCAAATAGATGACCTCTAAGATGTAAGGTAGACTTTCTGTGAATGTGTGTGTGCATATGTGTGGGTGTAGGTGGAAACAAGGAGGAAATGGATTCTAGTGGAACTTGTTTTGAGATAACTAACATGAAATAAATAGATTTGTATCTATTTAGAATGTTTAGTCCAATTTTCTAGTCCTTAGTTTTGAGACTTGGACTCAAACCTTGCCAACCAAATTTTAATATCTCTGCTTGGCATACACATCAATGTTCAGCCATCTTTCAAGGTCATTGGGAAGCAATTACCTATGATTTATGATATGGGACAGGTTTGAGCATCTCTTGATTATTGAAGTTAAATATTACCTAAAAGAATTTAAATAGCATCCCCAATTCTAATGTATGCTTAGGAACTATTAAAGGCTTAAATTCTACTCAACTTGCCTACCATAAGTTCATTGGTTGTTCAATAGAAATTCTAGGACTTACTTCATCATACACAGGTTTTTCCTGCATTTTTGAAGCTCTCCTCTCCCATTGGGCATTCCACTCAGAAATGCCTAGCTTTCACAAAATTATTTTCATATTGAGATTGATGTTTTTCATTGACAAATTTTTCTTCAATAAATCATTTTCTGTTAAAAAATAAAAGCAAAATAAAACTTGAATCCATCTGAGCTTTTTGGATCATTGTCATTGTCCCTTAGAGGTGATGTGATGGGGCGCTAGTGCCTCGTTAGCTGCCAAATCCTTCCCACTGACTAAACAAGTAAACAGTATGCAGCTATCAGAGGCGATTCATGAAGGATAGGAATTAGCTGCAGCCTACTAGAACCTCAGATATCTTGTCTGTATGTATATTAGCTGCCTAATGAGTGGATAGGGACCATTAGCTCTAATAAACTGAAGAAAAACTCTTCAATAGCCCACTGTAATAAATCCTGATTTCTAGTCTCTTTAGATAGCTTAATCAACAGAATTCTTATCAAATAGGCTCCCTCTATGCTTTTCTTGACATAATAAAATATCTCTCTCTTTAACTATGTTATTTGTAACAGGAAGAGCAGTCTTAGGGGTGATTAAAACTACGTATTTATATAAAATGAGTTGTTTCATGAAAATAATTTGGAATAGGGCTGGCGCACAGTAGCACTAAAATATGCTAGTATTATTATAATTATTACTACTTATACTTTAAGACGTTTTGCATTTTGAATTGGTGTCATTACTTACTGATCTTAAGATATTAGCACTTTAGAGTCTTGAGGTACGCCTATTACATATTCACCTCCAGAAATCGGACATGTATGGAATAATAGCAGGTAAATACATCCTGGGAAAAGATTAATGCCTAGGAAAGATTCTGAGAGAGAGAGGGAGAAAGAAAGAGAGAGAGAGAGAAAAGGAGAAGAGAAGAGAGGAGATACGTATAAATACCAGTATTATTTAGTTTGAGTCTATGTTTTACATTTGAGTCTTTATGCTTGTAATCAAATTTTTGGTGCCACTTACGTAATTATTTCCTGGCTCTAGGTATATATGATGAACATGAAACAAACATATAAATCTAGACCTATGCACACATTGTATGTATATTGCTTTCCTGTGCTTCCCAAATACATGTTTCTGGAATAAAATGCTAATGCAAATATAAATTTCTATGAATATGTTCCTTAAAAGAGAATTGAAGGTTGAAATAATTAGGAGTAATTTTTTTCATGACCGAAGCCATGTTTTATTAGATTTTATATAACTAGAAGCTATTACAGTAAATGGTTATAGAAGTCAAGCTCTGTAAAAACTTGTTGAAATTAAAAGAAAGTAGATGATGTGAAATAAAATGACTCTTCAGTGTTTATCCCTATGAGTGAAACTTTATTGTTCCCCATTTACAAATGAGTTCAACATCTTCCTAAGAGTCAGGAAAAACCCACAGTAATTACATTTAAGAAGCTATTTTCCTTCAATGAGATAAATAACTAAAAATCATCTTCAGTCATCCTTTCTTAAAGCAAATATTTATTGAATAACTTTTATGTGCTGGCAGCTGTTCCTGTTCTTGTTTCTGGGAATACAGAATAAAGTGTCTGTCTTCAGGAAAATTATATTCTAGGAAGAGAAGAAAGAAAATGAAGAAATCCATCAATGAATTTAAAAGGAGAGAAGAGAATAGGCAGAGATTTATTTTATAGAACATTAGTTTATATGATGTGGTCTGGAAATGTCTTATTGATAAGATTGTACAAGAAGAGACTTATGGTTACTATAGAAACTTACAGCACTTGTAAGTACATGTAATGTGTATGACTAGGGAAATGATTTCCAGGAAAGAAAACTACTGCATACACAGCTTTGGAGCAGGAGGTTTGTCAATGGACTATAAAGACATACTGACATGTGGGTGATATAGAAAGATATTCCCAGGGAAATACTAATCTCCAGGGAAATGCAAACTAAGACCATAATGTTAGAATAGTCTATAATAGAAAAGACAAAAGATATTAACTGTTCATGAGGACATGGAGGAAAAGGAACCCTGTTTACTGATGGAAGGAGTGTAAATTAGTGCAGCCATTATGGAAAACAGGATGGAGGTATCTTAAAAATTGAAAAATAGAAGCCCTATATGATACAGCAATTTTGCTTCAGGGTATACATATACCCATAGGAAATAAAAACAATATGTCAAAAAGATGTCTGAACTTTCATTTTCATTCCAGCTTTATTAACAATAGCCAAGGGAAGGAATTAATAATGCACGGACACACATAATGGAAAACTATTCAGTTTCTAAAAGGAAGAAAATCCTGTCATTGTGACAACCTGGAAAGATCTGAAGGACATGATTAGTTTCAAATAAAAGCTTAACGTAGGACATCAAAAAAGTAGGATTATCACATGAACGAAAGTGAGATAGAGGAAAAAGGTAAAATATCCCAGATAAAAAATTATATAAAAGAAAAACAAGCTAAAAAGATCCAATAGTGCATAATCACGTTCCTTAAAGAAAAATATCTAAACAATGAAAAAGAATTCATTTTCATACTAAATCTATGAAAATTTTTTTAGGAGAAAAAGGAAATTTAACATTTTAAAATGCTCCCTGGGCACTTGAAAAAAAAAATGTTTCAGAAGGGTCAACTCTGATGCATTACCAATAAATTACTAGAATTTAAAAGGTAACACATAAATCCTCAGAGGATCTATGCAAAAAGATTAAATAATTTATCAGACTATTAGACTGGCAACAGATTTCAGAAAAGCATCATAAAGTAGAATTTTCAGGAAACTCAAGGCTCAGCTTACAAGGTAAATAAGTTTTGATTTGTCTAACAGAGACTTAAGCACTCTATGTGCTTTCTATAAAGGCACATCTAAAACAGAGAAGAGTTAGGCTAAATCAGGAGTCTAACATTTGATACCAGACAATGTAAAGTTTAACCCAAAGGGCATCAAAGACCACACTTTAATACTAAAAAATTCACATTTAACCATGACAAAACAGTTATGAATATTTATGCACAGAAAAACAAAGAAAACAGTTTTATAGCTCAGAAACTAAAGAAATTGGAAGTTGACTAGACAGGAAGACATGAAAAAGAGAAAACATTTGTTACCGGACAGAGAGGGCCTGGCTGCCTGTCACTGTCAGCCAATATTCAGAGACTGGAATAGGTCCACCAAACCAAATTTTCAGAAGGCTGAGATTCTAGAGAATAGTGAGAACAGCCTCTTTAAGACTGTTTTGCTCTTCCATTTCTAGAATTACAGTTTTACACACTTAAGTTCAAAGTGAAGACCATGTTAACTTTTATCTTAAACAATAATCGGCAAAACCCATGACCCATAGTAAACAACAATTAGTAGAACCCATTACCCAAAACAACATTCTTATTCAAAAATTAATCTCCTAAATCAACACACCTTAACTACTCAAGATAGGCATCTTATGGTGGGCACTAAATTTACAAAACATTAAGAATGAGAGACAGGGGTGAAGATCAGGCAGGACTTGAACCACCCGTGTCATATCTGCCCTAGCCTAGCCTGACATACTTCATGTCATTCTCACTATGTGTGCTTTCACTTTAACATAGTACTCTCTGTGTAAACCTAATAGAGTGAAACAAGATAATAAGGTCAAGAAGACCTAAATAAACATGGTTGCTTTTATGAATCAACATTCAACCCTGATAAAAGCAGCCCCGTCCTAACTGGAGCTAGCGCAGATGAGACATCAACAAAATCAATTGGGTTACAAAGAAAGCCTCAATAGGTTTAATAAAGCAAAAATTTTGTGAAGTTACTGAGATCACAACAAAACATAAGAAAGTCATAAAAAATTTCCGCATGAAAATTTTAACAACATTGTCTGTGAAAGTTTAAATAAACCCAACTACAAATTTCTAAAAAAATGTATAAGAATAAGATTACTACCTGCAAGACGGTACTGTCTAAAGTTATATCAGAGTGAAATTCACAACTCAAGTCACTTTTATATCAGTAAGAAATGAAAGAGCAAAAATAAATAAATTTACAGCTCATAAATACAGAAAAAAGATTCCAAAATAAACCCCAAATGGCAAACAATAAAAGTATGAGAGAAATCTATAGAGCAGAGCATAAAAACTAGATTAATAATTCAAAACCTCATATTATTTTGGAAAAAATTTAGGACAGATTGGCAAATGGCTAACTTGATTTAGAAAATGTGATGAAAGCATAAAATCCATCTGAAGAAAGGGGCTATGTAACTTAGTGCTGAGTTTCCCTGTGGTCACCTTCAAAGTATTCCCATTGGGAAGCTAAGTGCTAAGGCCAGTGCCTAGTCCACTCCTCAAAGCAATTTTGGAACTCTTTCTGGAACAGCCATCAGAGCTGTTGTCATAGTACCTTTGATGTCCTAAATGTCATCAAAATGTCTTCCTTTCAATATTTCCTGTATCTTTGGCTAAAGAAAAAAATCACTGGGGGCCAGATCAGGTCAGTAGGGAGGGTGTTCCAATAAAGTTATTTGTTTACTGGCCAAAAACTCTTTCACAGACTGGACCATTTGAGGTAATACATTGTCCTAAAGCAGGAGCCATGATATTTTAGTGAAAATTTTGGTCATTTTAACTCTTTCACATAGCCTTTTCAGCAATTCCTAATAGCAAACTCGGTTAACTGTTTTCCTAATTGGTACAATTCATGAATGAACAATCCATCTGATTTCAAAATGGTTAGCGACGTTGTTTGGGTTCTTGATTTGTACTGATGGAAAGTTTTTCTCCATGTTATGGACTAGATTCTGTAATATAGACAAACATTCCGCTTTGAAGGTTTGATAGTATCCTGGTGTGAATTGAACTGTTCTGGGACTTTTTTCTGTTGGAAGATTCCTACTGCTTCAGTGTTGGCGCTTGATGTTAGTTGGTTCAGGGATATTTCTTCTTAGTTGAGTTTATGGAGGTAATGTGCTTACAAGAATTTGTCCTTTTCCTCCATGTTTTCAGATTTATGGTCATAGATATTTTTATAGTACTTAGTGATAATATTTTAAGTTTCCATGGTGTCCGCTGTAGTTTCACATTTTTGATTTTTGATTTCCCATTTTGTTTTGTTTTGTTTCTGGTTAATCCAGCCCAAGCCTTATCAATATAAAGTATTATTATATTTGTGTGGTAATAATTCAAAAATAGACATGTCAGTGGATTACAATAGAAATGTAAAAAGTGGATCCAATTATATATGTAATTTTAGTACGTGAGAAAGAGGGCATCTGAAATCACCTGGGTAAAATAATTTTTGTGTTGTTTTGCTTTCTTTTTTTGTTTCACCAGGCCTGGGCTGGGTTTGTACCTACCATCCCTGGTGCATGTGGCCGGCACTTACCCACCGAGTCACCAGTGCCACCAGGTAAAATAATTTTTTTAAATAAATGCTGCTAAGGAAACTGAGTAGTCACCAGCAAAAGATAAATTTAGATTTATGCTTCCAATGAAGCAAAAATTATAAGTGACTCAGAGATCTATTTTTATACAAAAGTTATAAAGTAGTAGAATTATGGAATATAAAGGAAATTTTTCTAAATTCAACTCAACATCTAGATGCAATAAAAGAAAAAGATTGATCATTTTGAATACATTAAAATACTTTTTGCATGGCCAAAAATTTAGCATATAAACACATTTAAAAGACAAATGAAGATCAAGAGAAAATAGTATAGATAAAAATCTAAAACTTGAGGAATTTTAAGTTGTTTTTTTTTTTAAGGATAAAGGGCCCGTCACCCAATATAAAAAATGAACAAATAATTTGTAGAAAAATTGTACTCCGAACACCCTAAAATGCAAGAAAAGATGTTAGCCCAACTCATATAAAAGAAATACAAATTAAAACATGGGGAAAAATCTGACAAATTTTGCATATGGGAAGGTGATCAGGAGTGACTCTTTGGAGGGAAAATCAGCATTTCTAGAAATTTACTCTGAAGTTGCACCTGCAACAATCTGAAAATACTTAGATACAAAGTTATTCATTGCAATGTTTTATAATTTCAAAATAATTGCAAATAACATAAATACACTTACATAGGATACTAGTTAAATTGATGATGGTAC
>CAUYRH010149191.1:0-23457 GCA_963574655.1 Perodicticus potto
ATGTAGAATATAAGTGTCTTCACATAGTGATTAAAAGGCCAGGAAGGCTATGTTAAATAGTTCAATGAAAATATTTCAGATTGTATATGAAGTCTGCACATTGTGCCCCATGATTGCACCAATGTACACAATTATGATTTAATAAAAATTAAAAAAAAAAACAAAAATCAATTAATGCAATACATATAATTAGTAGAATAAAGGATAAAAACCATATGCTCATCTCAATAGAGTCAGAAAAGGAATTTTATAAAATTCACCATTCTTTTATGAAGGAAAAAATTAACAAACTGGGAATGGAAGGGAATTGGATCAACTAGCTATAAAGAGCATCTACAAGGGACACTATGAAAGTTTTGAGATACACAAAAATTAAGAAATGTAAAATCCTTTTGATTACTATAATTTCTCAAAATAATTGCCACAACATGTTATGCATCTTTGCCTTCTTGTAAACCATTTTTGAAGATGGTCCTCTAGCTCTTGAAGCTTCCTGAAAACTCTTAGCAGGCATAGTGTTGTATACCACTGAGCAGTAACAGTCCTTTATTCCTCCAGAAGAACAATTGTACCATGACCACTTTTGGAGAAGAAAGTTGCCACCATTGTCTTCCAACACATCAGGGCCACTTCACTTTTGTTGGTGGATTTTCATTGGTTAAAAAAAATCCATCCTATTAACTGATGCTTATTCCCTAGATCAAACTGGTAATCCAAGCTTCATCACCAGTAATGACATCAGAAACACATTTTGAATCTGACCAGCATTTCTTCACAGCACTCAACACAGATGCACTTTTGCTCATCTGTCCAAGTCTGAGACACCAATTGGGATGAAACTTTCCTGATTGGAAGACAACAATGCAGGACACTGCTTTCAATCCAATCTGTAATGTCCTTAAATGTTACCTGATTGTTTTTGGAAACCATTTTTTCCACAGCAGTGATGTGTTCCTCAGTCATTGGGGTTGCCAGAAGCCCATTCCTCTCCTCCTTTTTTGGTAATGTTTGGCTTTTTCTAAATTTCTAAAACCACTAAAAAATTATCTCACAGGAAGAAGTAAGGCCACTAAATCCTGTTGTAAATGCTCAAGGCATTGAGACTTGTTTAACCTAATTTTAAAATTATAGAAAATCATCACCAAAGAATGCTCTCTTCCCACCTCCACGGCTGACACCAACTGAGTGCTGTGTGGACAGAAACAAATGAGACCCTCCCAGCAACACTGATAAGCCAAGCAAGTTGAAACTTGCATGGGTGAATCAGAAAGGATCTTGTTGTCTGGTGTTGACTGTATTTCTTTAAAGTGAAAGAATGGACCACAACACAGTCAGTCACAAAACTTACGTAGTGAACTTAGTATTAAAAACACCATAGACAATACACTTAATGGTGAAAAATCAAATCTTTTTTTTCACATACCGGGAATAATACAAGAACATCTACCCTCTCCATTTCTTTTTTTCTCTCTTTTTTTTTTCAGATTAATATAAGCACATATACAATTGAGTTACATTGTTTGGATTTGTTAGGTAGCATCTAAGGTGTAGTTGAATCCTTTGCCTAGGAGATATGCCACATACCACTACTTTGTACCCACTAGGTGTAAGCTTCCTGAGCCCCCTCCCTCTTTTGCCACTCCCCCCACTTGAATTTTATTGTGATTTTCTCTCCTGTGGGCCTGTAGTTGTCCATCTATTAGTTTCAAATTAGTATTGAGTACATAAGGTGCTTGCTTATTTATTATAATTCTTGAGATACTTTACTAAGAAGAATGTTCTTTAATTCCACCCAGGTAAATACAAAAAATGTAAAGTCTCCATCTTTTATGGCTGAGTAGTAGTGCATTATACATATGTAGATATATATACATACACACATATATGCATGTTACAGTTTATTAATCCATTCATGGGTAATGGGTTTGGGGGGTGTTTCCACTTCTTTGTGATTGGGAATTAAGCTGATGTAAACATTCTAGTGCAAATATCCTTATGGTAAAATGATTTTTTTTCTGGGTAGATACCTAGTAATGAAATTGTAGAATCAAATGGAAGATCTACTTTTAGCTTTTTGAAGGTTGTCTATAATTCTTTCCAAAGAGACTATATTAGTTTTTAATCACACCAATAGTATAAAAGTGTTTTCTTCTCTCCACATCCACACAAGCATCTGCAGCTTTGGGACTTTGTGATGTGAGCTATTCTCACTGTGGTTAGATGTTACCTCATGGTGGTTTTGACTTGTATTTCTCTGATGATTAGGGATGATGAACATTTTTTCATTTGTTTCTTGGCCATTTGTCTTCTTCAGAGAAGGCTCTGTTTGTGTCTCTTACCTACTTATAAATGGAATTATTTGTTCTTTTCTTGATTATTAGTTTGAGTTCTCTGTAGATTATAGTTATCAGCCCTTTGTCAGATTTAAGGCATTCAAATATCTTCTCCAATTCTGAAACTTGTCTGATTGTTTTAGTTGATGTGCCCTTAGGTGTGTAAAAGCTTTTTTGCTTGATCATGTCCTATTTATTTATGTTAGGTATTGCTGTGATTGCCAAAGGGGTCTTCTTCATAAAATCTATTCCCAGGCCAGTATTGTTAAGAGTTTTTGCCACATTTTCTTCTAGAATTTGTATAGTTTTGTGTCTTAGATTTAAGTCCTATATCCAATGAGAGTTCATTTTTTGTAAGTGGTTTGAGATATGGGTCCAGTTTCAGCCTTTTACATGTGACTAACAAGTTCTCTCAGCACCATTTATTAAATAGGAACTCTTTTCCCTAGTGTTTGCTTTTGTTTGGTTTATCAAAGATCAGATGGCAAAGATAAGATGGGTTGGTTTCACCTCCAGTTTCTATTCTGTTCCATAGATACATGTCTCTATTTTTACTCCAATATCATGTTGTTTGGGTCAATATAGACTTGTAATATAACGTAAAGTCTGGTAATGTGATGCAGACAAATTTTTTTTTTTCTATTTCTAGAATTGCATTAGCTTCAGAGTTTTTTCTGGTTCTATATGAAATGAAGTACTATTTTCTCAAGTTCTTCAAAGTATGACAGTGGTGCTTGATGGGGATTACACTAAATTTATAGATCACTTTGGGTAATTTAGTCAATTTCATGATGTTGATTCTTTCCAGCCATGAGCTTGGGATGTTCTTCTATTTGTTAACATCCTTTGCTATTTCTTTTCTCAGGGTTTCATAGTTCTCTCTGTAGAGATCCTTCACATCTTTTGTTAGGTATATTACTAGGTATTTCATTTTCTTTGAAGCTATTATGAAAGGTATTGTGTCTTTAATTTGATTCTCAATTTGACCGTTGTTGATATATATGAAGGCTCCTGATTTGTGCACATTGATTTTATATCCTAAGATGTTACTATATTCTTAACTTCCAGGAGGTTGAGTTTGTGAGGTTTTCTAAGTATAAGATCATATCATCAGCAAAGAGTAATGGTTTTACCTCTTCTGTCCCCATTTGGATACTCTTGCCTGATTGCATTGGCTAGGACTTCCAGCACTATGTTCAATAGTGTGATATTAGTGGACATCCTTCTCTGTTCCAGTTCTATGTGGAAAATGTTTTCATTTTTTACTCCATTCAGTATGACATTGGCTGTAGGTTTGTCATATATCGCTTCTATCAATTTGAAAAACCCTCATTTTCTGAAGTGTTCTTTGTCAGGAAAGGATGTGGAATTTTGTTGAATGCTTTTTCTGCATCTATTGAGAGGATCATATGGTCTTTGTTTGTGCTTCTATTGATGTTGTGAATTACCTTTATCAATCTGTGTATGTTGAACCAGCCTTACATCTCTGGGATAAAGCCCACCTGACCATGATGTATAATTTTTTAATGTGTAATTGTGTTCTATTTGCTAGGATTTTATTGAGCATTTTTGACTAGATATTCATTAATAAAATTGTTCTATGTTTTTTTTTTTTAATGTTGGTGTATCCATTTATAGTTTTAGTGTGAGGGTGGCATATGCTTAGTAGAAGGAGTTAGGAAGAGTTCCTTCTTTCTTGATGTTTTGGAATTGGTTCTGCAATATGGGTATAAGCTCTACTTTGAAGATTTGGTAGAATTCTGATATAAAACTGTCTGGTCAGCACTTTTTTTTTTTTTGGAAGCTTCTTTATTATTATTGCAATTTTAGCACTTCATATCAGCCTGTGCAAGAGTTCTGTTTCTTCCTAGTTAAGTCTAGGGAGGTAGCGTGATTCCAGATGTTGTTTCATTTCCTCCACATTTTCAAATTTCTGGGCATAGAGTTTTTTATAGTAATCTGAAATGATCTTTTATATCTCTGTGGTATCTATTATTATTTCCCCCTTTTCATTTCTGGTTGAGGTTATTAGAGATCTTACTTTCTGCTTCTAGTTAATCTGGACACAGGTTTATCTATTTTTTCTTATCTTTTCAAAGAACCAACCTTTTGCTTTGTTAAGCTGAATGGTTTTCAATTTCATTTAATTCTGATCTAATTTTGGTTTTCTTTTCTTTAGTTCTTTTCTTTTTCCTGCTAGGTTTGGGACTGGGTTTCTCTTTGTAGTATCCCACAGATTTTGATAGCTTGTAGCTTCATTGCCATTTTGTTTGAGGAATCTAATAATGTTCTTTATCTCCTCCTTGACCCAGTTGTAGTTCAGTATAAGGTTTTTTAGTTTCCATGACTTTGTGTGGGAGATGAAGGTTTTTGTTGGAGTTGAGTTCTACTTTTATTCTATTGTGATCTGAAAGATACAAGGTATAATTTCTATTTTTTCAAATTCATTGAGGTTTGATTTGTGTCTAGACTATGATTAATTTTGAAGAATAATCCATGAGCTGATTAGAGAAAATCCATACTCAATATTATTGGGGTAGAATGTTCTGTGTATGTCTATAAAGCCCATTTGTTCTAAAGTCATGATTTAGTCCATTACTTCTTTGTTTAGCTTCTACTTGGAGAATCTGTCCAGTTCTGTCAATGGGGTGGTAAAGTCCTAAACTATTATTGAGTTGTAAGATAACATATTTTCACACTGGTTAGGGTTCATTTTATAAATCTGGGAGCAATTAAGTTGGATGCATAAATATTTAGGATTGAAAAGTCTTCTTACTGTATTATTCCCTCAACCAGTATATGGTATCCATCTTTACCTGTCTTTACTTTTGTCACTTTGAAGCCAATTGTGTCGGCAAATAGGATTGTAACTCCTACTTTCTTTTGATTTCCAGTTGCCTGAAATATTGTTTTCTAATATTCAACCTGAGTCTTGCTTTATTTGTGGAGGTTAGATGTGTTTCTTGAAGGTATCATATAGTTGACTTGTGCTTTTTAAAAAATCAATTCAACCAGCCTGTACCGCTCAGTGGGGATTTGAGGCCATTCACATTTATTGAGAGATTGATAAATATAGTGGGGTTCTGTTTGCCTTGTTTTGTGGAAGTCTGTTGCCTACTTTTATCACTTGGGCCATTTGGAAGCTCAGCTTTGTCCTTTAGTTTTAGTTTCCAGATGTCTTTTTTTTGCTGGTGGGCCATTGTGGTGGTCTGTGTATAGTATGGATCTTAATACTTTCTGACAGTTGGTCTTGTAGACATAGACTTCCTGTGTTCATGCATCAGAAGGTAGTACTATTCTCCAAACATATTCAATACAATCTCTATCAAAATCCCAAATTCCTTGTTTTGGAGAAATTGACAAATTTATCTTTAAATCCACATGGAAGTGCAAACAACATGCAAAAGCCAAAACAGTCTTGATAATGAACAAAGTAGGAGGACTCACACTTCCTTGCTTTTAAAATTTACTACAAGGCAACAATAATCAAGATAGTATAGTACTGGCACAAAGATGGACATTTGGATTAATGGAATAGAATTAAGAGCCCAGAAACAAACTCATGAAGACAAATAGACAATTGATCTTCAACAAAGGTGACAAAAAATTTCTAAGGAGAAAGTATATTCTTTAAAACAAATGGTCCTGGGACAAGTGGATATCCTCATACAAATGAATAAAGTTGGACCCTTATCTCACTTCATACAGAGATATTAACTCAAAATGAATCAAAGAGCTAAATGCAAGAACTAGAGCTAGAAAATTCTTTTTTAAATGTTGGTGTAAATCTTCTTGAATTTAAATCAGTCGATTGTTTCTCAGCTATGACATTTAAAGCACAAAAAACTTAAGAATAAATGTAGATTTTATCAAAATTAAAAGCTGTTTTACCCTCTTGAGCAATTTTTAGGACACTCTCAAGAAAGTGAAAAGATGACTTACAGAATGGGAGAAAATATCTGCAAACAATATATCTAATAAAGGTCTATAAAATAAATAAAAACTAGAATCCAGAATATATACAGAACTCTTATGAGTCAACAACAAAAAGACATGTAACACAATTTTTAAGGGGCAATAGAGTTTCCAAAAACATTTCTTCAAAGAAGATAAACAAAAAGTCAGTAAGCACAAACAGATGTTCAACACTGCTTGTTGTTAGGGAAATCAAAATCAAAATCAGAATGAGGTGCCACTTCACATCCACTATGATGGCTATAATCACAAAGACAGAAGATAAGTGTTTATGAGGATGTGGAGAAATTGGAGCTCTCATACATACAACAGATATGTAAAATAGTGCAGCTGCTTTGGTAAGCAGTTTGGCTGTTTCTCAAAGAGTTAAATATAGCGTCATGTGACCCAACATTTCCACTCCTAGATTCAAGAGAATTGAAAACATGCCCACACAAAAACCTCTACATAATTGTTTATAAGCTGTATTATTCATAATAGATGAAAAATGGAAACAACCCAAATGTCCATCAACTAATGGACTGATAAAATGTGTTGTATTTGTCTATACAATGGGCTATTATTCATCTATAAACAGAATAAGGTACTTACACATGCTACTACATGGATGAATTTTGAAAAAACTATACTAAGTCAAAGAAGCCAGACACAAAAGGCCACATCTTATTATATCATTGTATTTGTATGAAATGTCCAGCATAGGCAAATCTATAGAAAAAAGAAGGCAAATCAATGGTTTCTAGGAGCTGGTGAAGAGGGGGAATGAGAGTGACCACTAATGAGTAAAATATTTCTTTTGGGGTAGGGGTGGTAAAAATATTCTAAAATTGATTGTAGTGATGGTTTCTCAAGTTTATGAGTACATTGAAAGTAATTGAATTGTATACTTTAAATGTGTGAATTTGATTATATGTAAATTTATGTATTAATAACATTTTTAAGTTATTGGAAAGTATTTTAATTGACTAAGAATGTATAACAAAGTGTTGTTCATTTAATAAGCACTAGTTAAGCATCTGCTATGTGCCTAACAGCACATAGCACATGCTTATGTGGTTAAAGCACAGTGGATATAGTAGTGAACAAAGCAGACTTAGATCTCTGCCCTCACAGAGCCAGCATTCTAGCAGAGGAGACAGACACTAAGTATACAAGGAGAATACATTTTTCAATATTGCTGAGGATTTAGCGATAATTCCCTAAAATCTCAAGCAGGATATGGCCCTGAGTTTCAGCATCACCCCCCCATAGCAATGCACACCTATGGTGGCAAAGGGGGTTGGAATGTCCAACAGAGTAGATGAGAAAATAGTAGGGGAAATGTCTAGAGCAGCAGCTTAGAGACAGAATATAAATAAAACTATAAAGTCATTGATAATTTTCCCCACAGATAACCTGCATCTGTAGGTGCCTTGACCTGTAAACTATAAATTTCCCTCATTAAATTCTCCCCAAAGTATTTTTTGATCTGTAGCTTAGTGCTCTCCTGTCCTTCAGCCTGATAACTTTCCTCCTTGAACAAAGAACTGCTTATTAAATTGAAACATGAAATGTTACCTTTTCACTTTATGTTTTGTATACATGCCCCCAAATTTCTAATAAATAGCCTTGAATTCTGGGCTTGAAACAGTTCTTGTTAGCTTCACAAGGGGCTGACGTGGTGTGATCTCTCACAGGTCAGAATGTGTGTGGTGTGTGTGTGTGTGTGTGTGTGTGTGTGTGTGTGTGTGTGTGTGTGTGTAAATTTCATAGCATTATGTCTCCCTTTGTCTGCCAGACCCTGGCAGTCTGGCAAAGTTCCCACTTAAGGAAGAACTCCTAGTTTGAAGGCTTGCAACTCTGTTCTCAGGTGGCAACAGAGTGAAAAAAAAATAGTAGTTCCATCAATCCCTCTCATAAGAGCACTAATCCCATCCATAAGGGTGGATCCTTTATGGTATAACCTCCCAAGCATCCCTCCTCTTAATACTATCACATTGTAATTTGAGTTCTAGCACATGAATTTTAGAGGGACAAATACATTTAAATCACAGCAGCGACTAAAGAGACAGATTTTCCTCACTAGCAGCATGCTTTCCTGTATCTCTCACATATTCTGGAGTTTCAGGAGGCAGAGTCAGCATCTTCAACACAGAAACATCCTTAACCCTGTACTCAGTACTCTAGACTTCCCTGAATTTGTTACACTTACATCTCTCTGAGTGAAAAGGAGATATGCCTATTCTTCCTCTCTGGATTGCCATATTGTAACCAATGCTGAAGCCTTGACATAATTCTGTGGCTTCAGGTATTACATCAATGGGTGTATCATAATATCTGTAACCAATTTCCTTTTCTGGAGCATTTAATATTTCCCAGATTTTTGACAATTTAAACATTGTGATGTAACCTATTAGCATAACATCTTTATTTTACCTTTGCATACCAAGGACAGGCCCTTTTAGGTGGGTCTCCCAGAAGTGAGGAATGGTTTGCCCAAAGTTGGTTTCAGACAACAATAGCATCAATCAGGGACTTACTGGAAGCATTGAAACTATATATTTTTTTCTGAGATATAGTCTCCTTGTGTCACACAGGGTCCTGACAGAGAACAAAAGGTAAACTCAAACCAGGTAAACTGAGACTAAGGGTGAGCAGAGCAGAGTATAAGTAAAATGGCCAGAAGAAGCCAGTGCTGAACTGAAAGAACAAGGAGAGGAAGCAATGACTAGATTTTTTCATTCAATACATATTTATTAAACATATTATGTGCTATGGGGAGTATAGATACTAAAAGTGAGATGTTTAGGTAGTCAGGTGTTTCATTGCTATTACCACCATTTAGTGCAGCCCTAAACATGCATGTTACCTCCTTTAATATTCCAAACTGTCTTTGAGGAAGGAAATACTAATACTCTTTGCATTTTGCAGGGGAGGAAATTGAGATTCAGCATGGTTAAGTAACTTGCCCAAGTTTATATGGTTTATATTTGCCGAAGCTAAAATGTAAGCCCAGGTGTACCTGGCTCTGAAGCTTTTAGTCTTTTCTGTGTATTTTTTCTTCCACATGCACCAGTGCAAAGAAAGCTGGAATGTGGTGATCCCTACCTTGGAAAAGTAAATGTGGCCTTAGACAGGGAAAACTTGTTTCAAATCTTTGTAGTGAAATCAGATTAGTTGTACCTTATTTATCAGGTGTGAAATTGGTTTTTAATCTCCCACTGGTAAGCATAAACACACCCCTAGTAGCAGCTGAATTTTCTTGATCTTCTCAACTTTTATTTACATAAAGAAAATTGACCTGACACCAGCAAATGCAGCCGTCTCTGCACTTGTTTTTAAGTTTTGGAAATGCATACAAGAAGGGTTTCTGTGATGATTAATTTTATGTGTCAACTTGACTGGATCACGGGATGCCCAGATAACAGATTAACCATTATTTCTGGTTGTGTCTGTTAAGGTGTTTCTGGAAGAGATTAGCATTTGAATTGATGGACTGAGTAAAGCAAATGGACCTCCCCCATATGGGTGAGCAGCAGCCAATCCATTGAGGGGCTGAATAGAAAAAAAAAAAAAGCAGGGGAAGGTTAGGTTTGTTCTTCCTACAATACCTGCATATAGGTGTGTATACATGAACACACATATGTATTTGTATATTACCTGTCTCTGGAACATATGCACGTGTGTGTGTATGTGTGTGTACATACATAATTGATTATTTCTCAGCCCCACTGAGTTTCCATATAATCCAACTAGCTATCAAATTCCAGTATCCCAGAAACAAAGCCTAGGTGTTAACTGGCAAACCCAAAGAGCTACAAGGGATCCAATAAAACCACACAATTCTAACTAAATACCACAGTTTTGACCCTAATCCCAAATATCACAACAAAACTTTGTCTTCAATGATTCTCAGAGACCAGCACATTTGAAATAACTGTTACTGCAAACATTTGCATAATTTCTTTCAGAAGTCAGCTAGGAAGATTTATGTGGCAAGATGGGATCTGAGTAAATAGAGTAATTTCAACAGTATGCTCTTTTTAGAGGGTATTATGGTTTTGAAAATAGCATGAAATCTAATTTACAACTTATAGCATCCTATATAGTTTTGACTCTATTTAATGAAGAACAAAAGAATAAGAGCAGAGAATGAACAAATTACCCAAAGTTACACAGCTTGATATCAGAAGAGCTGGTATATACCCCAACTGTTTCCGATCCCTAGAACAATCTTCTTTCCATTTCGCTATAAACCAAACACCAGATTAGGACCTATTCTTTTTTTCTTATTTCAAGCTGATTTGTTTTTTTTTTTCTTTCTTTCTTTCTTTTTTTTTCCACAGAGTCTCACTGTGTCACCTTTGGTAAAGTGCCATGGCATCACAACTCACAACAACCTCCAACTCTCGGGGTTAAACAATTCTCTTGCCTCAGCCTCCCAAGTAGCTGGGACTATAGGCACCCACCACAATTTTGTTGTTGCAGCTATTTTGTTGTTGCAGTTGTCATTGTTGTTTAGCCGGCCTGGGCCAGTTCAAACCTGCCTGACTTGAGTTACGGGCACCGCCCTAAGTGATGGATTTATGAATAGAAAAGTCCTTGATGCCACATGAATGGATTAGGTATTAATAACCTCCCCCAGAATAGATGGTAGAGATATAATAATAGACATAAGACAAAGAAGTCAGAGCAATGGGTTGATGAATTTGCTAATAAAAAATTTTAAAGGTTTTAGAATTAGGATGTGAGATCTACATCGTTAGTAGCTACTTTTTGTTGAATGATACTCTTGTAGATAGCATTTTTAAATGTTCTAACATCTCTCCAACATCTCAGATGTCTATTATTAACATAAAGTTCTCTTTCACAGAACCTTGTACCATTTATTTCCTTGTACCAATCCCAACTCTAGGTCTCTGTAGGTCAGATATGCATCTGACCTCATAAAATGCTTTTTTCACTGTTCTCCATGTTAAAACTCTCTCCTTTTTGGGCACCATGACTTCTTTTCTTCATTTACTATCTTATTTTGCTGAAGCACATCCTCTATTATATGCCTAAGAAAAGACATATGCAAGTATATATTCCAATCTTTTGAATATCTGAAATTGGCTTAATTTTTCATGGTAGATTGTTAACATAGTAGACATAAAATCTCATCCTGAAAGTAATTTTAACTCAGAATTGTGAAAACATTAATCCATTGCATTTAAATATTCAAAATTGTTATTAAGGAGACGTTTTCATTGGGGACCGTTGAAATTGCAATCAGGATGTCTTTTCTCTGGGGCCTTTTATTTTCTCATAGAAAAAATTTCAAATATCCTGATTGCAAGTGGGTGTTGGCTTGCCCCTGGCTGCTGACATTCTGAAAGCAGTACTAGAGTTGATGGTGGAAGTAACAGAAAGGGAAGTTTCCTGGATGCGTACAGTAATGAAGGGAATCTAGTGTTCATCTGTATAATATAGAGACTTTTAACTATTCTAATTGTTTTCAATACCTGCACTGATATTTATATTTCTTAGTTATCTAGAATCTCTAAGTAGTGAACCTTTCATGGGTTCTTCAGAGTGAATTGGCTTATTTCTTATCTGAATTTACCATTATAAGCACTTAGATGGCAACTTTCAAAAGTCAGTTATGTCAGTTACCACTTCACATTTGCTATAGATCTTTCAAAAATTGTAGAAATCTTTCAACTGATATTCTCCAACCCTCCATTCTCTTTATCCTTACAGATTTATTATTTTTTAAATTCATTTGCCATGTGTTATCAGGCATGTAGTAAGAGAGCAGATAAACTAGTGTATCAATCCAACATTTAAACCAGAAGTTGAAGTGGACATTTTAAAGATTTGGAGTGGGGGGTTTTATTGTTTCTTTTGCCTCTCAGCACCCACTCTATTCTTATAAAGAACCATTGCTTCCTTACTTATCTTTAGGAAGGCAGAGTTGACTCCACTGGGGAACCAAGGAAAGAGCCAATGAACCAAGATGAGTCAATAAGAATCCTGTAGCATGATGATTGGTTCAAGAAGGGACATATGACCTCCTAAGTTGAACTAATCAAGATCAACAAAACTGAATTAGCATTTGGATTGAGTTATGGGGGAAGTGGATTATTTAATTTCCAGTACACTGGGTATCTGTCAATGAGAGTCTAAAGCTCTCAGAAGAAGTTCCCCCAGAAGAAGCCTTAGAAAGGAAACAATTCAGAGGAAATCAGTAAAATGGATGGACTTGACATTGTTTGAGTTAGCTTTGTATTATGCCATTCCCGAAGCCAGACTACTTATGGACTTTTTAGAGATGTTCATTACTAAATTACATTTGGAAGTTAAACAAAATTTTTTCTAAAAATAATCTCAAGAAATCATAAAAAATAATATATCATAATTCCTTGTGGAGTGTGAGGCAAAGTGGGGAACTGGAGTCAGAACCTTCATGTATTCTCATCAGGAGCTAAGAAAATAAATAAAACTAGAGAGGAAAATTCCAAAATTCCAAAATTCCACACCCTCAGTTGACTAATCCCCAATAAGTTCTACATACTCAATCCTGGATCAACCCACAAATTTATTTCTCTGCTCTGAAAATTAATTTACTATAACTTCTAGAGAACATTATAAGGTAATTAATATAATATATAGTGGTGTTATTAAGAGTATGTGATAAGATCTCAGAAGGACCTTTCATGTTCCTCAAAAAGCTATTTTCTTGATTTGACAAATACTTTTTCATTCCCCTCAGCATCTATTGCTCCTCACATCATCTTAATTTCAAATATAATCTATTTATATGAACCTCCCTTTCAATCTCTCCTTACCCAAGGATAAAAATTTATCTGCAGAATTTTCTCCAGTCATGGCCAAAGAGAGAATTGTGAAAGAAATCAACAAAAGTGGTTTGTCATGTGCAAGGGAACTTCCCTAAGACTACCTGAATATTTTTCAGCAGAAGGGAGTGAAAAAAGCGTCAATCTATCAGAATTATTTAACAGTTATAAATATGTTTATGCCCAACATCAGTACACCTAAATTTATGAAACAAACATTACCAGAACTAAAGGGAGAAATAGCCAGTAACAATAGTAGTGGGAGGTTTCAATATCCTACTCGTGATAAAAAATAGAGCAATCAGACAGGAAATCAACAAAGAAACAGAGGATTTGAGCAATTCTATGGGCCAGATGAACCTAACAGAAATATATAAAACATTCAACCCAACATCAATATAATATACATTATTCTCAAGTGAACCCAGAGCATTTTCCAGGATAGATCATATTTTAAGTCACAAAGCAAGTCTTAACAAATTGAAGAAGATTGAAATCATACCAAGTATCTTTTCTGACCACAATGGAATGAAACTAGAAATCAATAATACAAGGAAAGCCAAAACATTGACAAATATGTGGAAATAAAACAACACACTTTGAATGAACAATTTATCAAAAGATAAATTAAAAAATATCTTGAAACAAATGAAAACAATAACCCAACATACCAAAATTTATGGGATGCAGCAAAAGCAGCACTACCAGAGAAGCTTAGAGAAATAAATGGCTACACTAAAATAGCAATTAAGCAACCTCACTTTACACTTCATAAAGAACTGGAAAATGAAAATATTAACATTAATACGAGTTTGGAAGAAGTTGATTCCAACCCCCTATGCATGACCTTCCAAGGTTCAAGACTGTAGTAAAGAAAGCAATCCCAGATGTGGCAGAAATAGCAAGAGAATGAGAATCAGAAGTGGAGCCTGAAGATGTGACAGGATTGCTGAAATCATATAATAAAACTTGAACAGATAAGGAGTTTCTTCTTACACATAAGCAAAGTGAATTTTGTGTAATGGAATCTAGTGAAGATGCTGTGGACATTGTTGAACTGATGACAAAAATTTAGACTATTACATAAACTTAGTTAATAAAAATGGCAGAGCTGGAGAGGACTAAGTCTAATTCCGAAAAAAGTTCTACTGCGGGTAAAATGCTATCAAACAGCCTGTCATGCTACAGAGAAATCTTTTGTGAAAGGAAGAGTCAAGTGATATGGCAAACCTCATTGTTGTCTTATTTCAAGAGACTGCCACAGCCACTCCAATCTTTAGCAACCACACCCTGATCAGAAAAAGATTATGATTTGCTAAAGGCTCAGATGATCACTAGCAGTTTTTAACAATAAAGTATTTTTTAATTAAGGGATTTACATTGATATTTTAGATATAATGCTGTTTCACACTTAATAGACATTTTTATATGCTCTGGGAAGCTGAACTATTCATGTGACTTGCTTTATTCTGATGTTCTCTTTATTGTGGTGGTCTGAACTTGAACCTTCAGTATCCCTGAGATATGCCTGTATGTCACATGTATAATTTCTTTATATATATCTAAAATCTCATGTGTATAAACTCATACATATTTGTGTGTCAATATAGATATAGACATAGAGACATACATATGGACATATTTCCTTCCAAAATTTCTTCTGTACATTTGATTTTCTTTACCACTGATATTATATATAATATTCATTTCTTATTTTAATTTGTCAAATAAGCAATCTGAACCTTTGTGGAATAATGGCAAACAGATAAAGCTGACTATAAAGCAATAGTATTGATCGTCATATATTCTTGGTGGCTTATGTAAAGCAGTCTTACTGCCTTGTGTCACATGAATGTGCATGCTTGTGTGCATGGCAAATGATTATGTACGCCTTTTCTGCTTTCTGTTTACATATATATAATGCATACATTATACATAATAGGTATGTTTTATTTGTGATATATATGCAAAACAAATCAATAAGACTTTTTCAACTAGATAATAAAAATTGTAATGATGCATGAAAATGTCAAATACTTAGAAAATATGTCTTAATTGATGTGACTACCTGTGTATCAATAAATATAATTATTAGAAAATCAAGTCAATCCTTCTGAGAGGAAATGCATCAATTCCAGATAACCTTGTTGTCTGTAAGTATGGTGTTAATTTTCCTTTTTTCTTAAGTAAATAAAATAAACATAAATATTAAACATTAAATCTAATCCTTCTGAGTATGTTACTATAGCCTTCCATTATAACAATTACTGAAGTTCTCATGGTTATTTTGATCTTAAACTCATTATGAAGCAATTCTTTCTCTACTAACATTTTCTGGGAGTAGTGTTTTTATATAAGGTGATAAGTCATGGCAACAGATCAATCAAATTCTGACTCACTACCAAGCATCCGGAAACTAGTAATAGGATACTGGATTGAAAATCACCAAACTCAGGTTTAGTGCTGACTCCTATTAATCTGTTTGCTCCAGGTCTGTTTTTTCCTTAAGTCTCAGTTTTTTCCCACAATGGAACAGAAGTCATATATCACAATTCTTACCAATATTAAAAAAAAGAAAAGAAGTTCTAAGAATAACTGGCTCAAAATAATCATTCACTTTACTTTATTTTGACTTGATAAAGAAATGATTTGTCCCAGTCATTTACCACTGAGCTTCAGTCCTCCAGGAAATTAGTTCAGAAGTCAACTGGGTTCCACCTTTACCCCTTATCCCTTCTCACCTCAGCCACAAGAGCTTGTAAGCACATTTCAGAATACTCATACTTGTTCACTGGAGGAAGTAGTTTATCAGTAATAAACAGTCTTCTCACCTTTGTTCTGCTTAGTAGTTTAGAATTACATAGACTTCACCTGGGATAATTTTATAGTGAAAATCTGGATGTTTCTGAAACATTTAGCTTTATAAGCCTTATCATTAGCTATAAATATTAATATACCATGTCCTCAGAGGACACAGCCAGGGCAGAAGATGCTTCCATGGGGAAAATGACACTAACACAGAAAGCTAATTCAAAAACATTCCCAGGGAGAGGTTATGTCTGTTCATGATCCTGTATGCATCTGAGTCCGCTCCCCACTGTGCTCTCTCATACCACTCCAGAGTCTTCCTTCACGGCAGTTTAATGATTTATAATTACAAATTATTTATGGAATCATTCACTTAATGCAGGTCTTTCCCTCTAGTTTCCTTGAAGGCAGGTGACATGCCTGTTTCGCTCACAACTGAATTTCTGTTGCCTAGAAATGTGCCTGGAATATTAGTAGATGCTCAGTAAATACTTGTTCAGCAAATAAAAGAAGATTTTATAAGCAGGGGTATCTGAAAATGAATTCCTTTCCTTCCCAATTTCCAATATAAAGCTATTGCTTCTCTTGAGAAAAGAGCTGCTCAGACCTCTGGATTCTGAATATAAGGATTTAGACTCTTGGGAGTCTAAATAGCAAGGAGAACTGCTGTGGGCCTTTACCCCTACAGGAAGGATGTGTGCCAGAACATCCCCATCCAGAGACAAGAATCAGAAAGCAAAATATCTGGGAAAGACCTTGGTTTTCAGAGATCTGGATTAGGTAGAAATGTGACATCATCCTCACATGAGCATACTGGTCACTCAACTCATAAAAGATTAAGGGGGATAATGAATGGACTGAGTCTTTGTGCCTCACAGGCTTCACGAAGACAAAGGAGCAGCTTGCTTTGGTTCTTCAGCAAAGGACTAATGTTTCAGTCTGCCTCTACTGAACCAGCCTTCCAGCAGCTGCAGAATTCTTGCCACATAGGGTATTCTATTAACCAGCCTTGAGCTAACAAGGTGACAATCTACCTAATAGGGCAGAGAAGCTGCAGAGAGGAAAAATATGGGGGAAAAAAAAAACCGAAGAAGAAGAAGAAGATATGCCTTGTGGGGTTTTCACATCCAGCAACCACACCATAGAGCAGGGGTTGGAAAACTTTTTCCATAAGAGGTCTTGTAATAGTACTTTAGGTTTTGAGGGCCCTATAGTCTCTGTTGCCACTACTCAATTTTGCAGCTTTAATGTGAAAGTAGCCATATAAAATATGAAAAGTAGGGCTTGTAACAATAAATTTTCTTTATAAAAATGTGTAATAGGGCAGATTTTGTCAATAGGTTTTAGTTTGCCTTACAGTAAGACTAACTCTAAACCTACCTTGTAAAATTAACTCTTTTGAGAAGCACAAATCCAATGTACTCAATTCTAATATGAAGCCAATAGATGATCTAATTCATACCCACATAAGAGAAAAACTCAAATCAATTTAAGGTGGGAGGTAGAGGAATGACGGATTGGGGCGAGGGGAGGAAGGAGTAGGATGGGGGCTTACAGGGTATGGCACACCTCTTGGGGGTGGAACATAATTATAAGAGGGACTTTACCTAACAAATGCAAACAGTATAACCTAATTGTTTGTACCCTCCATGAACCTGAACCAATAACAACTAAACTAAAATAATAAGATAAAATAAAATAAAACTTTGGGGGACGGTGCCTGTGGCTCAAGGAGTAGGGCGCTGGCATCATATACCAGAGGTGGTGTGTTCAAACCCGGCCCCAGCCAAAAACTGCAAAAAAATAAAATAAATAAATAAATAAAACAGTGGATCCAGAAGACAAAAGAATGGGATAAAGTTCTTTAATAGTATACTCAGAATTTTATGTCTAGTGAATATACCCTTCAAAAGCAAAGGTAAAAATAAAGGCAATTTTAAGATAAGTAAATGTGGAGAGAAAATGTCATCAGCAAATCCATACAATAAGAAATCCTAATGAATGTCTATTAGGCTAAAGAAAAATAATAGCAGATAGAAACTCAGATCTAAAGGAAGGAATAAGGAATACCAGAAATGGGAAGTGAGTCAATACAATTTTTCTCTTCTTATAATTGTTTTAAAGGACAACTCAACTGGCTATTTAAAGGGGGAAAAAAACCAGCGTTGGCATTGTAAGGTGGGTTTTAAAATAAATGTGCCTGTGGCTCAGTGAGTAGGGCGCCGGCACCATATACCAAGGGTGGCAGGTTCAAACCCGGCCCTGGCCGAACTACAAAAAAAAAATAGCCAGGCGTTGTGGCGGGCGCCTGTAGTCCCAGTTACTCGGGAGGCTGAAACAAGAGAATCGCCTAAGCCCAGGAGCTGGAGGTTGCTGTGAGCCATGAAGCCACAGCACTCTACCAAGGGCGACAAAGTGAGACTCTGTCTCCAAAAAAAACTAAAAAAAAAACAAACAAAAATTAAAATAAATGTTGAAGAAAAATGTGGCAATAGCCCCAAAGAATGGAGTGATCACAGATAAATAGTTATACTGTTGCAATGTTGTTACATGTGTGAAATGGAAAATGGAAAGTGGAAGCGTTAATTTGAAGTATGAAGTCAAGTCTTATAATATTAACTCTAAGTAGACTTTGATAAGCTAGGAATGCATGCTGTTAGCCCTAAAGCAACAGCTAAAAATAATAAAAAGAGTTACAGCAAGAAGCCAATAGAAGTTAAGTACTACATTAAAATTTTTTCACTCAACCAAAAGAAGCCAGAAAGAGGATACCAAGGATCAAAGAATGTATGCAAGTAAACACCTGAATGAAAATAATAATAGCAGGAGTACTTAAGGAAATTCAAATAAAGCATAAAGAGAATTTCTGGAGGTAGAAAATATAATTTCAAGCTAACTAATTCAGTGGACAAATTAAAAGGATTGTTGCTCTGCTGAGACCTAAATCAGGGGCCTGCAAGAAGAAATTTTAAAAAACAGCTCCAAACAAAATATAAAATATACAGAGTAACAATAAAAAGAGATGTAAACTATGAGAAAAAATAATAGATAATAGGTTCAGGAGATTTGACATACCATGATTATTGAATCATGGTTTCAGAAAATGAAAAAAAAACTTTCGGAAGAGAGGCACTAATTGAAGAGATACCAGTAGAAAACTTCCCTTTCACCCAGAACACCTGAGTCTGCAGACTGAAAAAGCCCACTAGATCCCAGGCAAGATTGAGGAGAAAAGACAAATCCCGATAAAATCCCAAACATTGAAAATTAGAAGAAAATCTTACAAGCTTCCGGGCAGAAGCTATTCTTCACGGATGAAAAAAGTGCCATTTACATCAACTTTCTCATCCACAATGCTAGAAGCTAGAAGACAGTGGACTAGTATTAGAGAAGCAAGTTTAATCTGAGAGTCTTTAATCAGCCAAGGTATCAACATATCTTTTGGGAACAAGGAAGATATTATTAAAAGAAACTAGACAGTTATTTTTCTATAACTTTGGTATAAAAGTATGACGAATATAGAACTTAAAAAAAAAAATCTCAAGTATAAAGCACCAAATACAAAATTAATAGTGGCAAATCAAGTCCAGCCAAATTTTATAAAGACTATTTATTCTGGTAATATAAGAATAACTTCAAATTTTCAAATATATAAACATAATATGGCTATGCCAATAAACCAAAGAAAGATAAGATTTTGCACAATGCTGATAATGAAAGCTCAGTAAGCTAGGAACCATTTCCTCAGCATATAAAGAAAAATTCATATAATCTCCATTGTGGTGGAAGAAAAACACATGTGAGTTTTTCCACTAAAAAAATAAAATTCCATGTGGAAGTACTGGCGAATGCAGTGATGTGAAATAACTAAGCACACGTGCTGTAACTAGGAGGGAGACAGAATGCGTCCTTATAAGGAACTGTGTAAACAGATAACCCAGAAAGCATAAGCTTATCAACAGTGAAGACCCCTTTGAATTGATGAGCGTTCACTAAGTCCATTACTACTCTACATCAGAGGCTGACAGACCTGTTCCTAAAAGGCCAGATAACAAATACAAGATCAGACAATTAAGTTTGTGAACTCATCCTAGAAAAAAGTGCTACTTACCTCATTGCTGAATATCACTATGGTCACCCTTACAGTACTCTCTTTGGTAAGCTATGCACTGATGCCAGCGCCTCGTCCAACCTTCAAAGCACTTTTTCTGGAATGAGTTCACAAACTTAATTGTCAGACCTTATACAATGACAGCTCTGATAGCCATTCCAGAGAGAGAGTTCCAAAATTGCTTTAAAAGATGTATTAGCCATTGGTGTCAGTGTATAACACATTGTTCATTTGGGAACTATAGTAGTTTCCTGACATCTGATTTGCAGTGTACAATATTGATCATTTTTTATTCAAAAGATTTACTAAATATCTATAATCAGCTTAAATATATGAGAAAATGATAAATATTTGTATAAAATCCACAATAACTTTAAGGAGTATGTGAGACCTACATATAGAAAATTTGTAATCAAACTTCCATGGGGGTGAAATTTGACAAAGTTATGTTAAAATTCACCTAACGTGGGCATCGCCTGTGGCTCATCAGGTAGAGTGCTGGCCCCATATACCAAAGGTGGAGGGTTTAAACCCAGCCTTGGCCAAATTCCAAATTGCAAAACAGAAAAATAGCCAGGCGTTGTGGCGGGCGCCTGTAGTCCCAGGTACTCAGAAGGCTGAGGCAAGAGAATCGCCTAAGCCCAAGAGCTGTAGGTTGCTGTGAGCTGTGTGACGCCACAGCACTCTACCAAGAATGATAAAGTGAGACTCTGTCTCTACCAAAAACTCCATGGCACTCTACCAAGAGTGATAATGATCATGCAAGCTGATACCATGCAAAATAATTTTAATAATCAATGGGAAAATTACAATCAGTTCATGATTTTTTTTTTACAAGAAATTGTCTATCTCTATGGAAAACAGTACGGAGATTCCTCAAAGAAATAACTACCATTCCATCCATCAGCTCACTGTCTACCCAAAGGAAATGAAGTCATTTTATCAAAAAGACACCTGCATGCAAATGTTTACTGGAGCACAATTTGCAATTGCAAAGATGTGAAATCAAGCTAAGTGCCCTTCAATCCTTGAGTGGATAAGGAAAATGTGATATCTACTATATTCCACGAAGTACTACTTAGCCATAAAAAGGAATAAAATAAGGTCATTGGCAGCAATGTGGAGGGAACAGTAGACTATGATCCTAAGTGAAGTATCTTAGGAATGGAAAACCACACACCGTATGTTCTCACTAACAAGTGGTGCCTAAAGATGAGCACAGAGCAATATGAAGGACATGAGAAACCAAGAAGGAGGGAGGGCATGGGATAAAAACCTACCCAATGGGTACAGAGAGCACTATTCTCGTGATGGGCATATCAACAGCCCTGACGTAAACATTATACAAGATAGCCTTGTAACAAAAACACTTACATGCATTTAATTAATATTGTGAAATAAATAAAAATTTTTAAAAGAAAAGGAAAAAATGATAAAAATATTAAAACTCACTGTTAGTTGTAAATTGTGTAAGAAAAAAATGGTAAAACTAATGTAGCACACTGAAATTTAGAACATTTGGAAACTTTGAAGAATCCAAGTGTTTTATTCCTCTATAAGAAAACCTTTTAGTCACTATATGAAGACATTTATATTCTACATTTAGTAATTTTCACTTGTACCCTTGTAAGATGCGCCATAAGTGTGATCCCACCGATCACCCTCCCTCCACCCATCTTCCCACCTCTCCTCCTCTCCCTTGCCCCCCTCCCCATTTCTTGTGCTATAACTGGGTTTTAGCCTTCATATGAAAGCTATGGATTAGCTTCATAGTAGGACTGAGGCCATGAAGGCTATGTTAAATAGTTCAATGAAAATATTTCAGATTGTATATGAAGTCTGCACATTTGCCCCATGATTGCACCAATGTACACAATTATGATTTAATAAAAATTTTAAAAAAAAAAGAAAACCTTTTAGAAAAGTCATTTTGACATTGCTTGCCTTCTCCTCACGGTGTATCTTATGACAGAGAGCAAGCTTCCTCTCTGTACCTTGGCGACTTGTCACACTCCTTTCTCAGTTTGGAGAGCTTCCATTATCTTACCCTTTGCACTTTTTCTGTTGTAAAATATCTCTGAGAGTTCATTTGATGGTAAGTTTATGCTGACAGCATTTCCTCCAGGACATCTTCATCCTTTTCCTCATAACCACTTTCCTCATTTATGCCATTAAGTGCACTTTTTCTAAATTCTTCTGGCTACTTACCTAGAATTTCTCTAATGGCAGCAGTGTCAACATTCTCATGGTCATTTATTTCTTTTATAACTCCATTTATATTCAATTCAATTTCCACCTCCAGTGTTACCACTTTCTATTTATTTGCTGCGCTGTCAAATTTGTTTTGGCCGATTTCCTCTTTTGATTGTCTATTTTTCCTGAGCCATTGCATGCATTTATCCCTAGAAGACGAGGCACTATAACTGTACACTTTTCTGCCCGTGTATAAACTGCATAACAAATTCCCAGGGGCCAGTCCTAGGCAGACTCTAAGGAATGACTGGTTTTTATGTAGTAATTCATAGGCTGAAATCTGTACTTTATATGTGATCACTCACAAGTAATATACCATGGTAACTGAAATTTAATTGTGTTATTAGGGGACTGGTGTCACTTAAGCTAGTCATAGTAACAAAAATGTATGCGTATCAGCACCGTGCCAAGTGAAGAGTCCACATGAGCACGCACACGCATTCATCGTAATTCAGGGTCAAAAGGACGATGCTGGAACAATTGATGGGGTATTTGGAATACAAAAATACTTTTATCTGTCACTCTATGCTCCAGAATAAACAAATTCAAGGTTGTTCAGAGTTAAAAATAATTAAGCTGTAAAAAAACTGTGAGATTTTAACATAGTTTGGAAGTTAGGAAAACTGGAGTCTACAAAGCTTGGATTAATGTTGTTTGTGATGGCTGAGCTTTTAACCAATAAATTTTATTAAGCAGTGCTTTTTAGTATATTATCTCATCCTATTATTTCAACAATCCTGAAAAATAACTAGTAAAGATACTACATGTGCGAAAATGTCTTTGTTTTTACAAGATACAGGTTGAAGTATTTAGATATAAAGGATCTGGATGTTTGCACTCAACATTTAAACAGCTTAATTTAAAAACATATTTATAGGCTCGGCGCCTGTGGCTCAGTGGGCTAAGGCACCGCCACGTACACCTGAGCTGATGGGTTCAAATCCAGCCCGAGCCTGCCAAACAACAATGATGGCTGCAACCAAAAAATGGCCGGGGGTTGTGGTAGGCGCCTGTAGTCCCAGCTACTTGGGAGGCAGAGGCAAGAGACTCGCTTGAGCCCAGGAATTGGAGGTTGCTGTGAGCTGTGATGCCACAGCCCTCTCTCCAGGGTGACAGCTTGAAGCTCTGTCTCACAAAAATATATATATTTATAAATAGA
>CAUYRH010149194.1:0-35715 GCA_963574655.1 Perodicticus potto
GAAGCCAAAGAAAGCAGAGCTTCTGTGAACGTGGGAGTCTATTTCACCAGGTCACCACACCCATGGCAAGGCTCCATCTGTTCATCCACCCACCTGTCTACCCGTCTGTCCATCCACTCGCCCACCTGTCCATCCACTCACCCATCTGTCCATCCACTTACCTGTGCATCCACTTACCCATTTATCCATCTGTCCGTTCATTCACCCTCTATCTATCTACTCACCCTTCTTTCTACACAGCCATCTGTCCACCTACTCACACATCTGTCCGTCCAGTTACCCGAGTCCTTCCACTCATCCATCTATTCATCCAGTTACCCGAGTCCCTCCACTCATCCATCTGTCCAACCATTCACCCATCTGTTCATCCAGTTACCCATCTGTCCATCTACTTACCCATCTGTCCATCCATTCATCCATCTGTTCATCCATTTACCCATCTGTCCACCTACTTACCCATCTGTCCATCCATTCACCCATCTGTCCATCTACTCACGCATCTGTCCATCTAGTTACCCGAGTCCCTCCACTCATCCATCTGTCCAACCACTCACCCATCTATTCATCCAGTTATCCATCTGTCCATCTACTTACCCATCTGTCCACCCATTCACCCATCCCTCCATCCTATCACCCATTTATGCATCTATCCTTCCACCCACCCATCCTTCCACCCAACCATCCACCCATCTTTCATGCAGGCACCCATCCATATATCCATCAACCTACCCATCCACCCATCTATCTAAGAATTATAATTCAGAGGTGAGAAGTTGTTAATGGGATGCAAGTTAGATTATACATTTAAATTATAAAATAATCTTTCAGATGTAAATTAGGTATGATTTAGCTTTTGGACATGACATTGAAGACTGGCTTTCTGGGATGGTTGTATGGTAGACAGGCTCCATAAATTGAATGAACTATTCCTCAGCTCCAGGGTTTTGACAAAAATATACATAAGGCATATTTGTTGTAGAAAATATGTGGGAGCGTACATCATTCACAACTATTTAAACTTATGATAACAATTTTTATATGTTGGCATAAAAATGTGTGATAAGGTACAAATTCTTTTGCAAGTTGGCTGACAGTGAATGCACAGAGCACTTTACATCTGAATCAACAAGCTGGATGCAAGTAAACCCCCCTGGCAGGATGGCATCCACCCATAAGTCCTGGAGTGATAAACCCAACAAGCATAAAGGTTATAAGTGGCGATTTTACCTGCCATTTGGCCTAGAAGTCTCTTCAGTGAGGCCTGAGAGGATTCCAGGAGCTAGTCTTCCTGCTTTCAACCAGTTACCACCATCATAACCTGAACGATTATTTGGGACTGTGCACACACGGGTGCCCTACAGAGCAACTTTGATACCTCTGTAGTTGACTATGTTTTACTCTGGTCTCCATATTCATGTGTCCCCCGCACAGCCCCACGGAGTCCATTTGGATTCAGTGAATGTTGACTGTGCGCCTTGTAGGTGTTGATACCGTGGTGAGTAGGTTGGCAGTGTCTGTGACCTTGAGGAGCCCCAAGTCGGGAAATCGAGGTAGACGTCTCAAATAGGTGCTACACATGCACCCCAGGGGAGCATGGCTGATTTAGGGAGGAAGTGACGGGAGAGGAAAGACTGAGGCAGTGGGGTGGGGTGAGCCGTGGGGAGTTGTGTCCGTGGAGGAGCCCTGTGCACAGAGTTGGGAAGGGCAGGGCGCATCCTGCCCAAGGTGCAGCCTCCCTCCGACATCAGCCCCCAGGGCTCTGCCTTCCCAGAGTCAGAGGGGTGAGTTGCATTCCGCACTAAGTGAACAGATCAAACATACCCAGCTCTAATGGATGCAAAGGACACCACTTTCCTCCAGGGCCCACCCTGAGTCTTGGTTGGAGGCTAATGGCCTGGGGCACAACTGCTGAGAGCTGTCAGGGGCCATGCTGAGCTGGAGAGTGCAGATGAATAACACTGCTTCATAAAGGTTTGCAGTTGTAAAAATTACTTTCTTTTCCTTATCTTATTTGGTTCTTATGCCAGGTAACAGGCCAAAGAAGATGGATCTTAAGGGAAGTGAGGCTCAGAAACCGAGACCTAAATCCCATGGCTGCAGAAGCAGCAGGGCAGGAGCTGCTCACCTTGACCCCCTGTGCGGGGGGGAAGGGGGGGCGTAGCTGGGGCCTGCCCAGACCCGCAGTGTGCACAGGCAGGGCACACTGGCAGCCTCAGCTCACACCTCTCAGTGCACACCCACTAGGTGGGAAGCTCCTGCTCTCTTGGGCACTCAAGGTGTTGGGGAGCTAAAGCTTTGCCTCTGGGATGGAGTATTTCTGGGTAAAAGAAGTGTTTTCCAGGTGACTAAAGTGTAACTTTTGAAGCACCTACTTTTAATGATTTGAGTTGGTGTACAGTACATGAAACCTTTTTAAAATGTGTGATGCTGGTCTGGGCCCAGTGGCTCATGCCTGTAATCCCAGCACCCTGGGAGATCAAGGTGGGTGGATTGCCTGAGTTCACAGATTCAAGACCAGCCTGAGCCAGAGTGAGACCCCATCTCTAAAAATAGCTGGGTTTTGTGGTGGGTTCCTGTAGTCCCAGCTACTCAGGAGGCTGAGGCAAGAGAATCACTTGAGCCCAAGAGTTTGAGGTTGCTGTGAGCTAGGACACCACAACACTCTACCAAGAGTAACAAGGTGAGACTGTCTCAAAAAAATAAAAAAGTGTGATGCCTTTCTTATCTTTTTAGATGTAGTACTGTGAATCTAGTATTTTACCTTTTACCTTTATGAGTACCAATTAAGTTCTTTTATTCTATAGAAATGCCTTTTAAAGGATCTTAAGGTTTAGAGTTCTGCTGTGATTAATTAACAGCCCCAGAATATTGTGAATTTTCATTAATTTTTCTTATAACATTTAACGTTCTTATCTTTTCTTTATTGACTTCTGGGCCTCAGTTGCCCTGTTCTGGTCCCCACATGCCTGCTCAAAAAGCTGAGCCATCCTTCCTCCCCGGGGACAGTCTGTGGCATCCCTGCCTTGTGGTCAGCGAAGCAGGTGCCCGCTGCCAAACAAGTGATTAGCTGGCCCTGTGTGTGAGGAGGAACTGAGGGGACTGTGGAGGTCACCACACTATGACAGCTCTTCTGACTTCACAGACGTAGTCATTGGGCATTGACATCAGAGAAGCGTTATTTATTTTGTGTATGAGTATTCCAAGCGTTTCCTGGTAGGTGCTGGCTAAGGACCAAGTAACAGTGAATACAAAGTAATTGTCCTTAATTGGATGAATTGTATTATTCTCTGTCAGGTATATAAACCATTCTTAATACCGAATTTGTATAAACAAATATATAAACTACTATTTACAAAATCTGCATTTGATTTAGATTCATGTCTTATAGCAACAATGTGGCATAGTTTATCCAAAGTTTTATTTTACTCATTTGATATCCAGATAAGACTATGGTGCGGTTTCAGCCTTTCTGAACAGGAGAGCTTAGAAGGGAACCCCGAGCAGTTATTATTGATTACTAACAGTCAGCAGTGATGTTCAGAGTGTAACGTAAGAGCTCTTACGTTTTACTTAGTTCTTCCCATTTTCTCTGACCTAAAGTGTTCACTGTTTCCTTCTCATTTTGGAGTTAACTGCCTTTAAATTTGGTAATCCTTTAATAAAATAACAGGAAACTTTTACTTTAAAACCTTTATAGACCAAGAATATATTTGTTTCATAGATCTGTTTGCTGAATAAATAATGTATTGTCTGGTTGTATGAAAGTGGTTCAAGAAGCTCAATATTATGCATATAATAAGACAGAAACAGAAAGACATGTGTTTTTAAAGGACTTTTTAAAAACTGGCAAATAAAAGCCATTAGAATCTTTATGACTTGAAAGCCTCTTCACAGTTTAAAAATATTTTCACTATCCAGAAATTTCACATTAATTAAGTGTGCATTTCTTATTCCCTAATGGAAAAGTTACATGGATGCAACTTAAATAACTTTGATCGATGCGATGTTTTGTAGATTTTTTTTTCAGGGTTCATTTTTTATCTTGATTAACTGCATGCGAGAATTATAATAGACATGGCTTCCTGTAAAAATAAAATTAGTCTCTTGAGTTTTCAGTTGTACAAATGAAAGCAGTGGATGAAAAGTCATACAGCAGCAATTCCATAAACTGTAGGTATTAGAGTGTAAATGTGTGGCCGAACACAGTGGCTCACACCTGCAATTGCCACGTTTTGGGAGGCTGAAGTGGGAGGATCCCTTGAGCCCTGGAGTTTGAGGGTGCAGTGAGCTATGATAGTATCACTGCACTCCAACCTGGGCAAAGGGTTTGAATAGTTTGGGGTCTCCATTCACTGGTTGTTGACTCCTAGGCAAGCTACTTAGGAAAGTTTTCCCTAATCTGTAAAAGAGTATAATATTACTATCACACAGATTTCTTCCTTCTGTGTCTTCCATCCTCCCGCTGCTTTTTGGTTAGTATAAGGCTGAAATACTGAGGGTGGAAGTGCTTTGTAAACTAAAAAATTCAGCACAAATACTCACTGTTAAGACATTATAAAATCTGGGGGACAGAGAATATAAAAGTTAATGGTCCTCATTGTTATGTAATGTTTCAGTGGCACTTGTGTGTTCTAGATCCTTAGAGACTCTAGTTGTCTCTTAGTATAGCAGTCACTTTGCTATTGTTGTTGGAATATTCTATTCCAGATCGCTAGGTAGGCAACTAAATACAGGCCTTATTATGCAGTGTGGGGGACTGAACCTTGGGAGGATGAACTTAACTTTTACCAGTTTTCACTAGTATATATTTATGTGATGAAGTCTAAGATTTTATAGTACATGCTTCTTTAAATTTTTGTTTTTTACATTTATCTGTGTAGTAATGTTGACAACATAAAATACAAAGTTTAAATGGCCTGCCTCAACATCAGTATAGTCTCCAATGAGATGATGAGGAGAGGAAAAGTGTTAGCTGATCTGTGCAGAGCACAGCACAGTGGCAGTATGTGGGAGGAGAAAATTAAATTATTTTTCTTTCCAAGCTATATTTTCTTTGATATAAAATGACTGACTTGCTTCTCTCTCCCTCTCCATCCTCCCTCGACTGTGTTGAGCCAGTTTGCATTTTACTGACCCCCCCTTTTAAATTTGCCAGAATGGCAGAGGGTAAAGGCAGGGTGAATGTGCTCCGTGGTAGCGTCATTTCCAAACAGAAAGCACTAAAATACTTCTTTTTCTTTTCTTGGTTTTTGGGGAGGGGATGCATAAAATAAATGCTAAAAAGCATTTTCTCATTTCGAGAGGTAAAGGCAGGCACATTTTTAGAAATTATTTTTTAGCTCTGAGGAATATTAAGCCAGATTCTGCCCTCTGCTCTGGCTTCCTGCCTTTATTTTGAGTCTGATTCACGGAGAATTCAGCAAGGGCTCTGCACAGGCCCCGCTGCTAACCTGGGGGCTCCCCGCCCGCGCCAGTGACGCTCAGGAGCTGGGTGATGCCACCTGGTGCTTGCTACGCTTTTCCCAACCTTAGCTAAGAAGTGATTTCTACCACTGGTGCAAAGTCTTTTTTCTGTTAAAAATCATGCTTTTTTTTTTTTTTTTTCTTTCTAGGCAAAGTCAGGGCTTTGTCTTTGTTCCTTTATGAAGCTGCCTTTGTGGGCACTCCAAAGTGTATTTACTGAATATTGACTGGATGTATAATCTTTCTCTTTTCTCTTGCCAAATGTGGGAAGTTCTCCAAAGTCTTGGGTAGGTTTGCCCATCCCCGTGAAGCTCGGGTTTTGGAAGAGGTCGCTTACCGCCGACCGCGTTCACCTGGTCATAAAGACACATTCTAGAAACCCAGGTGGGGCCTGGGTGGGGCGGCCACTGGGAGAGGGGAGATGTGGGCAGTGACAGAATGAGAACCTCCTTCCCTGAGCACAGCGCAGTGTGGTCCCAGCAGGTGATCATTGTTTTGAGACATTACTTTTGCTCCGGCCTTGGCCTTGCCCCATGACTCTCTCCACCCCCCAGATCATCTGTCCCCGGGTCAAACTAGCTTGTTCCGATCCTGGCCCCACCTCTTACTGGCTGTGAGAAATTAATCGCATAACTTCTTTTTCCTCACTTACCTCATCATAAAATGGGACGAAAACAACAGTTCTTGTTCCTGGGGCTGTTGGGCAGGGCTGAGGCGTGTGGCGGAGGCTCGGCCTGCGTTTCCGCTGCTGTTTCATCTCCATCGTGATTCCTCTTCAGTCTGCCTGCTCTCCCCTGCATCCCTGGGGGAGGAAGGGTCACCAGCATCACCTGTGGGGGCTGCAGTCTTGCTGGAGAGCAGGTCGTTGTCATCCCTTTATTCTGCAGGTACTAACCTAGGCTTTGAGGTGTGAAGTGACTTGTCCTTCTGGAGGTGAGAGGTGGCTGGGACCCGGCAAGCTTTGAGTCGGAAGGTTCTTCACTAGGTAGAATAAGGCTGCAGGGCCTCAGAGGGCGGCTCGGTCTGTGGCTCCAATTAGCTTTCTCCAGTGTGTTCACGTGTGTGCATAAACAGTTTACCCAGATTGTGCAGAATAATTGCTTGTGTGGCAGATTTCCTCATCTGCATAGTAAGTATCCATTTACTGCAGGGAGCTGCGGGGACAGACAGCTGCTGTCCCCACTCAGTCAGAGCCCTGCCATGGAATGACTGGAATGTGAGGTTTCCTGTGAGGGCGGCTTTCCCGGCATTCCTGCTGGGGAAGATTTTTAAAAAGGTATAAATTGTGTACAATTACACAATTGTAATAGATTTCTAATGCTCATTTTAAAATGATTGGTATTTAATTCTCAAAATTCTGTTTGACGGAAAGACTATGAATTTCATAAATGTACCTTGGCAAATTATATTTCTATATTTTTATAGAGGCAAAAGAAGTTTTGCTCCTCAGGGGATTGTCCTCACGTTATTTAGAAGAGTGCATGTGTCTATGAATATTTCCTTTTCAAATAGCCAATGAACCAGCTTGTGTGGCTGCTAATATGTTAAAGTTGCTGGGCAAACATCTGGAATTTGTCCCCAGGGCTTATCCTAAGGATAAGAAACAGGGAATTCTTTTGATAATATACATCATATGTCCTAGGCAAACAAGAGATTTTTTTTTTACCACATGAATGCAAATGTCCATCTACAGACAGAATTATGTATTTGAAATTGGTATAAAAATAAAGAACAAGAGCTAAAGGACTTCCTGGAGGTCATGGGAACAGCTCCCATTACAGTGAAATGTTTACTTAATGATAACACTTAGCTTGTGACATTTGCAGTTATTTTGAATGTTATTCGAAACGTTGCACACAGGCAGCTTAATGTGATTGTATAGTACGTAACATTTTTCTATTAGGAAGACAGACTCTTCTGTTTTCGTCAAATTAAAGTGTGATATTCCTACCTCTTTATCTTTTGTTTGTAATTTTTCCTTAAGTGGTCATTAAAGATGTTTTCATTGTTGTATGCACCAAACTCTATATTGTACCTAAAACAAAGATAATAATGTGTTTAATAAAATGTGTTTAGACATTTTGCTTTGTACAGACCTATTCATATTTGGATGTAAATGAAGCTTACATTGAACTTATTTGAAACATCTGAATAAATTTTATGAAATTCCTAGGAAAGAAAATGTTTAGATTTGCCATAAATCTCTTCAGAATAAGTGAAAATTGATATAAATATACTCTGTAACAAAAGTGTGCACCTGTCTCCTTACATGTGTAACATAATTCCAACTCTGCTATGATATTTGCTGTGGGTGGAGGTTTCCTAAATTTTAATTGTTTACAAACGTGGATCTATCTAGGAAATTGGCTAGTTTCCTTACCTGCTAACCAATTCAGTAGTCTGTATTTAGATACCCATTCAGTAGCAGGCAATGTATTACTGATTCGCCCTTCTTACTAACAGCAGAACACACACACCCCACTTGACTTGCAGCCTGGGGACAGACCTAATCTTTGACATGATGCTTAAGCCAAGACTAAATTGATGTTAACATTCAGTCTTCTAAAATGACAACCCATTACCTCCACAAATGAAATCACATGTAATATTCCTTTGGGGATAGTAACCTTCTCTGATGCTTTTTATATATCCAGTCTCTATGCTTGGAACATACCCTTAATGCTACTTGTTTAGGGATCTTACTTGCCTTTTTATCTCTTAATCAGTGTGAGTACAGACATTTTTCCACTACTCCCTTAGGCTGCCCCTCGGAGTAGTGAAGTGACCTCTACTAGGAGCATGAATTGCCTACTCAGTTTTAGTAGAGGAATACTCCCCCGCCCCCTTCTCAACACTCAGTTAAGGCACTAGGTCTGGATTTAACTGGCAACCTGGGGTAACTCTAGGCCAGCCCCTTTCAGGAGATGAGCTAGAGCAGTGCTCACTACATAAAAGCTTGCATTAAGCCAGGCCAGAGAGCTGTGCACTCCCCTGGACCCATCATGTTGGACTAGTCAGTGTGAAACGGGTCTGTTTCGGGGACAATGTACTGAGATTGTGTCTACACAGAGTTTGTGATGAAAGGCGACAGTCAAGGGCCATGTTCAGTTTCAGTACCAGGAATGCTGTTCTGTTTGTCCAGAACCAACTCTGCTTCCGTTCAGTGGATACTGAGTTGTGTCAGTGTTCAGCTTGCTGTCAGGAAGTTTACAGTCAAGTTCGCGGCTTGTCCAGAGCATGTGCCCCTTCTGCGGTGTGTGCTTTTCCTCAGCTCACTACTCCTTCTGGCACACCTTTTGTTTCCCTCTCTGCTTTCTTCTTTCCTTTCTGTTTAAAGTATGTTTCCTTCTGTCGCATCGCATCGTACTTTGCATATGCTTGCAAACTTTCTTAAATAGTCTCTGGAGCAAGGCACGGTGAATAATAGTCATTTATTCAGGATTTCACATCACCCTGAGACAGCAGATGTTCTGTCCTTGCTTTGCATCAGGCGACCCAGCGGCCTGTGGCCCCGCTGCTGACAAAGTGAGTTGTGGGACCGAGGTGCAGCTTTCAGTGTCTAAGGCAGAGACAGCCCCGCTTATCCCACCCTGTGCCCTGTTCTCTGGTGGGAAACCAGCTGGTGCTGTATAACTGCCATAGTGCTCCATGGGGCAAGTGGACCTGTCTGCACGGGGATATAGGTACTTGCAGACCACACACCTAACAAATCTGGAGTTAAAAACTGATACAAGCCAGTGGCTCTCAAAAAGTGCATTGCCTGAAAGGCGCTAAAAGCACCCAGTTCTGGTTCTGCCCCTGAAGTGCTGACACAGACGCTCTGAAGGTGGGCCCAGCATTGGCTGCCTCCCGACTCAGGATTCTGCTGCATGTTGAACTTTGTGAATTACTCAAGAAATTATTTACTTTAGAAAAAAAATTGTCTTGCTGATAGGATTTTCTTAAATAGTGGATCCTTTTTATTTATTAAATAAATAAAAATAGTGGATCCTATTTATTTATTAAATTTTAAGCCTTTTAAATTCTGTGAAGGCAAAAAGTGGAAGCCTAATAAACACATGTATATGTAAAAATTAAAAAAAAAAACAGTGGATCCTTTGAGTCTATTTAAATTTGAATTTAATTTATAAGGATCCAGTTTGTATACATGGCTTCAGGGAGCTATTGTGGGAAAGGGAAATTTAAAAAATTAAAAGTTACCTGGAACTATTTCTGTTTTCTAACATTTCTCTAGATATCCTTTCTCTGTTTCCTTTGATGACATGAATGCTAGGTTTTTACATGTTTATTTGTTGTTTGATTTTATTTCTTTTAAAAAATTATTTTATGTTTTCTCTCTTTCCCAAGGGGAGTTTTTCAGTTTTTTCTGGTTGTAATTTCTGTAAGTATAAAGATGAGTTAACCTATAGGTAAAGATTTTATAGCAGCTTTACTAGGGACCCCCCCTCTTTGCTCTTAACCTTTTGACTTCACCCCGTTAGTCATAGGGCAGCGCTCTGTGCCCCCCACCCCCTGCCCGTTCCCCTGAGGACCAGGCAGCCAGGCAGCCTGCGTCCTTCTCCATCGCTCGGGACATCTTCCCCACTGCTGCCGCTCGGAGGCTCCTCCCCAGGAGCCCGCAGTGCCCTCAGAAGCCGGGGGAGGCCACTTTGAACTACATTCAGGGACATTAACTTAGTGAGGTGTGTTGACTTGTGACCTCTTATTAATTCTTAAATCTCTCCCTGATGCTTTGAGGTTCTGAATCTGTAAAGTGTGGATAGTGGCTTTGTTGGGATGTGGAAAGGTGAGCCTACATCTCACAGATGTGTAAACCAAGGGCATTTACTCGGTTCTTCCGGGTTAAAATCAGACCCAGACCAAGCAGGGGCCGCTCAGGGGCTTCATTCTCAGAAGTGGGTGTGGCGCTCTCCTGAGGCTGGGAAGTCATCTCTGGAGGTGTCAACTCACTGGAAAATACACAGGGGATGGTCACCCGTTGTACATTTCGGCTCAGTGAGCCTGCCTTGGCGAACCTGAGTGGTCCTTGGTGTCCAGTAAAAGGCGAGATGGATCTGACAGAGGCGTCCCCTAAGCTCATAAGGTCTCTTTAAGTTTGGAGTGTGCGTGCCCCAAAGAGCACTCGTTCCCACGTTGTGGTGAAAGTTACCGGACTCAGCCAGTTTGTCGGGACTGGTTTCTCCACAGCCGCTTTACCCCAAAGGGTTGCATAGTTTGGTCGGAAAGTCTGTGACCAAGGTTTACCAAGAGACGTCGAAGTCATAGTAAGTCCATCTTGTTTTGTTCCTAATTTGAAATCACAGGACTGATTTGAAGTACAGCGCTGGGGACGAGGCCTTTCCTCACAGCTTCTGGTTGGCCAGGGAGTTCCAGAACACAGTTCTGTTTCCCTCTGATGTCCCATCCCAAAGCCACGTGTGAGGATGAGCCCTGGAGGTGCAGGACGCTGGTGAAAACCGCCGCGTGAGGAAACGTCCCAGTGTGGGGAGAGCAGGTCCCGCTGTCCTCGGTCCTCAGGGCTCTCCCTGCAGTTCTGTTATACAAGTGCTGTCACAGGCTCGCACCTGAGCTTTCTTACAAGCTGCAAACTCAAACGAGAATTTCATGTTCTCTGACTCAAGACCAATGTAGCTTCTGTGGCTTCCAGCTTCTGAGGGTGCCGATCACCCCGTCTTCTGTAATCTCAGGTTGTTTGTATCTTCCAAAGTTCATGTCGGGTATGTCCCTGTCACCTCTAGGATCAGGCACTGTCTTTTACTGCTGGTTGTTTATATTCCATTTCTACGAGTCTGAGGGTATTTCTGTTAAACTTAAGTTTTGCGTAAGATATAATGTCTGACAGACATTTGCACATTACACGTATGTCACACACCAGTTATTTCTCTGCTCTTTACTCTCGGTCATTACTAACAGTTCTAATTTATTTGTGTAATGTTATTTGTCCATAGTTCTGTAGCAGTAAATTTCATCACATAACAACAAGCATAGACGTTATTTAATTCAGACAGCGACATACTGTAATTGTAATAAATCGGAGGTGATATAGACATGCACCATTTCATTTTTGGAAGGGAATTCACTTTGCCTGAATGCTAACGAGACGGCTGTGTCATGTCCCACTTCCTCTGGATGGCCTTTCTGTTTGCCCTGAAGACGAAGTGCTGTGACATGTTTGTTATTTGATTTCATGTATGTTCTTAATAGTCCATCTTTTCTCTCTCTTCCAGGGGGAGTTTTAAGTTTTTATCCCTAGCCTGTAATTTCTATTAACTATGTCAAGAACGGTTAACTTGTAGGTGAGGATTTCGTAATATCTTTGTAATATCTTTGTGCTTCACCTCTCCCAGGGAAGATGTTGAGGGAGATGTGTGTATTCAGTTGGGTTTAGCAACTTTAGTCATTTTTCTTAAAAAAAAAAAAAGGTTTATTTAAAAATTATGCATGTAACAATACTCAGAAGTTCAAGAACAGCCTGAGCAAAAGCAAGACCCTGTCTCTACTAAAAACAGAAAGAATAGCTGAGCACAGTGGTGGGCACCTGTATCCCCAGCTACTCATAGGCTGAGGCAGGAGGATCGCTTGAGCCCAGGAGTTTCAGGTTGCTGTGAGCAATGATGACACCACTGGGGTGACAGAGCAAGACTGTCACAAACAAACAACAAACAAACAAAAACAACAGTATACATGTCATTTGCAACTGCTGTCAGTGGCGTTGTTTAAAGGTTATAGATTGAATAACAGACCAAACTGGTGATGTTAATAATTAATGAAATTGGGTGGCCCCTGTGGCTCATCGAGTAGGGTGCTGGCCCCATATACTGAAGGTGGTGGTTTCAAACCCGGCTTCAGGCGAACTGCATCAAAAAATAGCCGGACGTTGTGGTGGGCGCCTGTGGTCCCAGCTACTCAGGAGGCAGAGGCAGGAGAATTGCCTAAGCAAGTTGGAGGAGTTGGACGTTGCTGTGAGCTGTGACTCCACGGCACTCTACTGAGGGCGTTAAAGTGACACTCTGTCTCTAAAAAAAAATAAAATAAAATAAAAAGATTAGTACATTAAAAAAATAATAACTAATGAAATTGAAAGATTAGTCTATTTCTTTAAAACTATCACAGAGATATAAAAGGCCAGCTGGCTGAGTTGAAATTAGACATTTTTTTTTTTTTTTTTGCAGTTTTGGCTGGGGCTGGGCTTGAACCAGCCACCCCTGGTATATGGGATTGACGCCCTACTCCTTGAGCTACAGGCGCCACCTTAAACCTTCTTTTTATTCTATCAAAGAAAAATAGTTAGCTGGCCTCAGACATTCTGCAGAGCAAAGCAATAATCCCAATTATTTTTGGTACCTGACATTCAGTTTATTGTTGAAATTTCCTGCAAGGGGCTGATTTGCAAGAGAGCCAGCCAGACCTCTGGACTGAGAGCAGGTGAGAGTCCCCTCCCTGGTCCCGGAGGAGTTGTCCTGTCTGTTCTCTGTCTCCAAGATTTTCTCCATTCTTCACCTTTTTCTCCTCATAAGACTCAGTTCAAAGATCCTGGACCTTGCGTGTGTTTCTAGGCTGCCATCATTGTATTTCTGTGAGGTCACTTCACCTTGTCCCCGTCTGTATCTAAACAGTGGAGATGCCTAGAGTACATATCTCTACGAATTTACAATATGCAGTACAAACATTTCTCTTTTCCAAATATGCTCTGGTCAAAAATCAACATGTACATGTAAAATACAGAGTCAGTCTGAGGGACATCTCATCTCTAACCCAGACACAAGTTTATAAGATTCCTTCAAGTTCCTTCAGATTCCTGGCTTCTCTTTTCATTTTAAATTGTATGGAATTACTAAAACCTATTTTCCACATATCACAATCTTTAAATAGATTGAGATCAATAGAAGTAGCCGTGGCCTCCTTGCTTTTATACTGAACTTATGAAGCTTTCAGACAAGTGGAAGCATTGTCTCAGATGAGGAATATTTCCACCTATGATTTTTCCTAATTGTGGATGAAGTTTTTATATTGACTATGATGTTTAATTGAAACCATGGTGAAAAATAGTATTGTCAAAAAGATTCAATAGGATATCAATTTATTCTTGTTAGTTTTTAACTAAAAGCAATTGTTACTTTTTAACAGATTAAAAGTCCCTAGTGTGATTTAATTAAAAAAACAAATTCATAACGCAAGCGAGGCTAATTGGAAGTAGTGTTTAATACTCCTGCAGTGCTTTACTTAGACAGTTTATAAACTAATTTATATGTAATTAAGAAAACAAAGGAATTTAGATTTGAAAATCTCATTCAGATGACTTGATTTCTGGCTGTTGAAATGCAGTGTGATGGTATTTAAGAGCTATAGGTTAGGGAAAACTTTTCTATGGTAGAGTTGTATCTCATTATTGGTACAGAACTTTCTGAAATTCTCCTTTCCTAATTCTTTTTTCACCTTAGTATCAAAGAAGGAAAAGGGATACATGCTTTTGTTCCTAAGACTTCACTACATGTACCTGCTCATACGCTATGCAGTTAAACTTCTCCAACTCTTAGGAACTATTCAAAAATTTATTCAACTCTTACTCATCATGTCCTCCCACACTGTCTACCCACTTGCACATAAAAAGTCCTGAAATAGTGTAAAGTCATTTATCTCTGTATTTAAAAAAACACCATAAAATCATGTTATTAGGGGTTCTAACAACTGTGACAACAATTTGGCTTTCAGCACATAGATCTGTCACCCTCAGTTAATTAAAGGGGTTTCTCAATATCTAGATTTTTTTTAACCCGGCATTTTGCATATTCAGAGCATTATGTTAATAACTCTTTTTACTATTAAAAAAACCCCCGAAAATGTGCAAAATCTTAATTATCTATAATTCTGGAGGTTTAGATCAGCTTAGTAGATTAACGAATTTCACTTTGAAGTACCACACTTCAAAAAGAATGAACCTTTTTGGGTTGAAGCCTTTAAAATTTTGTTTAACAATGATGTGTGCTTCTCTGCCTTCCAAGTCCTAGCAGATTGATATGACTTACCATTGTCTCGATAGAAGTGCCGGGCATCAGCGCACGCTTCCTCTGTTCTAGGCACCGTGCTGGACGTTTTGCCCGCGTTATTTTATTTAAGCCTCCCTGCATCCCTGTGAGGTAGTAAGTAAGAACTCTTATCTCCGTTGACTGTCTAAGGAAAATGCATGTCAGAGGCGTTAGGTCACTTGGCCTGTGAGCACACACCCATTCAAACCCTGATCCCAAATGATTCTCCTTACTGTCTGTGATGTAAGGTCATGATAACGCCACAGTAGTTTCTTAAATTCGGAAAGTTAGGATTATGGTAATTCCTGGGCATTTTCTTTTGCCGAGGATGGACCTTGGCATTAGTTTACATTCTAGGTCAGCAGGTGTCAAGGAAGAGTAAATTGCTTTCTATTGGAAGATGAGAGGCAACCTTGCCAGTGGGTGGCTTTAGCTTCACTGCATGGACCTGGCGGCAGGTCCTGAGGCTTCTCTGACTGTGTCCAGATCACTTCTTGGTTCAGAGCTTTGCTTTGATAGGTAAGTTGCCTATTTCGGAGTTCCAGAAGAAGAGGGACTGGGAATCAAGATGTTTAGGGTCTGACATTTCACACCTTATCAATAGGTCTGTGGTTAGAAAACTAACAAACAGGAAACTTCCTCTCTCTAGTTTGTAAACTGAGCCCTTTTGCCTGTGGTGCTGAGATGGCACTGCCACCTCAGAGGGTGTGGGCCCCTCGTCCCCTGCAAGGCAGAGGGGCTTGGGGGCAGCAGGTGAGAGCCAAGCTGCTCTCTGGTCCTGGTGCTTGATGGGATGACATGGAGTGACATCTTCTGTTGGGGTTTTGTGATATTCCTGGGGAGCTTTTGGACGTTTAGGCCCACAGAGCATGATTTTTACTTCATTTCCATTTGCTCTGTAAGAATTAATAATGTGACCTGTTAATTGTTCAACAGTATACTTGAAAGAAAGTTGTGTAAAAACAAAACACAAACAAAAAAACATTAATATTATATACATTTTTTAAAACATCAGATTATTTTATATTGTGAGACTGTCAAAAAACGGTTAATACTGCATACACTTGATTGTAAAACATCCTTATTACTTGCATTTTTAGTAATGTCTCAAATAAAACTTTTGTTTGTACTTAAGATGTCTGTGTTTTTGAACCACTGGGAGTTAACCAGAAGATTCCAACCCTGCCTCTCAGAAAGGACAGACTGACACTGGTGAAAGAGGTCAGTTCTGTATCATTTTCTTCTCGTCTCTCCATCTGTTGCTTTTCCAAAGGCAGTTTGGGTCAGTATTTAAATGTTGCTTATCTCCTAAGTTTCTGGTCCTTTGCTCTGAATGTAGCCTGTGTCATAAAACCACAGGTCCATAAGGACCCAGAGGGGCCACCAAACACATTGCCGTTCCTCCAGATGGAATGGCCCGTGTGTGTGACTCCCCTACCCCCGCTGGTTCTACCTGGCCCATCTTTCTGCTCCTGACCACTGTGAGTGGTAATACCTGTGAACAGCTCCCTCCCTCTTGGAGCTCTTGTTTGTAGGGCTCCAGACTTACCCGCAGACTTCACCTTTCCTTTGAACTCAAGGATCATATTTAAATTTTTTTGTAAATTTAATATTTTCATTTAAAGGTAGGTATCTCGAAGTTGTTGAAAACCAACTCTAAGCTCTGCCCTCACCTTCTGCTTCTCTTGTGCCTGTTCTTCCAGTTGCTCAGGCCCAAAGCTTTGAGGTCGCTCTTGACGCCCCCTTTGTCTCGTAGCCCGCCTGTGCTGCTCTCACTCCGGCCCATGTCTGGCCAGTGCAGCAGCTGCAGCCTCCCTGCTTCGGCCCCTGCTTCTCGGCAATTTGCTTCCATAGCAGAGGAGTGGGGCTCCTCCACCTCGGTCAGCTCTGTCACCTGTGTTCTCTAGGGATCCCACTGTAGACCTGGGTGAAGCTAGGATCTATATCATTGCCCAGAGGCTTTCTTCCTCCACATTCCTTCAGTTACCTAGTTATCTTTTTTTTTCTTTTTTTGTGAGACAGAACCTTGCTGTGTTGCCTGGACTGGAGTGCAGTGGCATTATTGTAGCTCACTGCAACCTCAAAGCCATGCTCCCCCATCAGCCCCCCTGAGCAGCTGGGATGACAGGTGCAGTCCACTGTGCCTGGTTACAAGCAGTACTTTATATACTTTAAGAAGTTTAGATTTGTTTCTAAGCTTGGATGTTCTATGCGAGGCTTTACTGAACATCACTTCTAGTTTTTATAGCTTTCTAAATGGTTTGCAGGTAGCTTTAAAATAGATAGTTTGCTTACTGAACTTAAAATATTAATTTAACCCTTAATAATAGCATATTTGTCATAAATTTAATCAGGGTCTTTTACCTTCTTTTGTCTTCCCCACTTCCCCAGCTTCCCCACAGCTGTCGGGACAGCTTATAGAATAAGAACTGGAGTAAAGACTAAAAAGTGTGAGCAACTCTAACTTTCTCCGTCCTGGGAGAGCATCTTCTCCAGAGTCGGAGACCGAGGTCAGGAGCCCTGAGTTCTTCTCTGCACTCTCCTCCCGGGAAGTGACACCTTCCCTGCCTCCAGCTCTGCTTTGCCACACACAGCACCTTATCCCTTCCTCCTCTTACACATTTTCTCTCTTCCTTTGGCTTTAAATCACTCTGCACTGTATCCCACCATTTCCCAGGCTGTTCCTAAACTTGAGGACAGCCATGTCTCCGATTACCTTGCCCACGGCCACCAGGTGTGCTTTGCGGCATCAGTAAAGGCAGGGCTGGTGGGGAATCTCCACGTCTCAAGATGTTTCAGCCACTTACAAGAATCTGCTCTTCCATTTCTGCTACCCATCACCCCACCTCAATACTCAGACACTGCTGGGGCTCTGTGGGGCAGGAAGGGAGGCAGAAAACAAAAGAAAACACTGCTTTATTTGATGTCACTATCCTGTGAACACAGAGACAAGTCCCTGGTATAAAAAACGGTGTCATCGCCCAGAATGTGTAGTGCCATGTCAATTATTTTTATTAGGTAGAGGGCAGGAATTGATAGGAAAATAATATTATACAATTAATGGAGGCGAGTGGCAGGATATGAATAGGGCAAGGTTGAAATATATTCTCAGCCTCTTTGAAGCACAGTCTTCAGTGTAGAAATCTAGCTTGTGATAGGCTGAGGCCTCGAACATTAGTACGGGGCAGCTAGGAGTCAGCTCTTACCAGTTCAGGGCGACTGGGTGTGACTAAGTGTCTCGTCCCGTCTTCCCCCCTGCCCTGCTACCTAGTGAGTGGAGATGCTGACACAGTCTCCGAGAGTTCCAGCAGCGTGGCCCAGGCACTGATTGGCGGGTTAGAACCCAGGTCTGTCTGGCTCCTGAAGTTCCAGGAGATGACCCTGCTGCACCCGTCCTCTGAAAGAAAGGTCATCACCTACAGAACATGTTTTTGCTCTCTAACCCGTCCCGTTGCTCACTTTCCTTTGGGGGCACAATGACTCTCTTTGAGAGCAAGTCCTGTTCCCAGGGGAGAGAATCCAGTGCACAGGGCTGCTGTCTTATCACAGGAGGGATGGGCACGGGTCCAGGGCAGAGCTGACTGGGCTGTAGCGCAGGGCAAACCACCCTTTTGTTGGGGGTTGAAGAAAGTGTTTCCAGGGGAGGTTCCCAAGCCCCTTCTTCAGGGCTGTGCGTATGTGTGAGTTCCCGAGGCTGGCTTGTGAGCCGGTTTCTCCTGAAGGCTGGTGGGCTGCAGCTGGTGTGGGGTTGGTGGTTCTGGGGATGGGGCTGAGGCAGGCGCTGGCGCAGTTACTCCGTCTGACTCCCCAGAGCCTGCTCCGTGCAGCAGAATCTGCAGGTTTCGGGCATAATGCTGCATCAGGCTGTTGGCCTTTAAATCCAAGAATTGCTATCAGAGGCCAGGCATGGTGGCTTCAGTCTGTAATCCCACACTCTGGGAGGCTGAGGCAGGTGGATCGCCTGAGCTCAGGAATTCAAGACCATTCCGAGCAAAGTGAGACCCCATCTCTACTGAAAATAGAAAAAATCAGCCTGGCGTTGTGGCGGGTTCCTATAGTCCCAACTACTTGGGAGGCTGAGGCAAGAAAATTGCTTGAGCCCAAAAGTTTGACATGCTGTGAGCTGTGATGCCCCGACACTCTACTGAGGGCCACAAAGTAAAACTCTGTGTCAAGAAAAAAAAAAAAAAGAATTGCTATCGGAGAGTGAATTTTGCCCATGTCTTTTCCACCCGTGTAACCTGTTAAGTTAAATTTTTGTTATATTAACATGAGTTTAAAAACTTCAGTTAGCTAACATTTTTGTTGGACCAGGGTATTTTTCTCATGTGCCAATTTTTACCAGTGGTAAATATACATTTAAAGAACACACATAAAATGCATGCCTGCACACACTACATAGTTTAATCACATTTGCTATCAGAGAAACATTGTCACTATATTTTTCTCTGCTTATTTTATTGATTAGTTGTTCTAATATGTAATTAATATATGCAATTTGTTTTGGGGAAAAGCAGCCTTAATTTCTGTGTGATTGTTTCACTGTTGACTGGTACTTTACTTCACTACTGATGACTGTTTGAATAAATGTGGGGCCGAGCAGAAGGCCAGTGGTGTCTGTCCTGCTCCTCTGTGATTGGCTTTTTGTGTGATGACCTTTGTCTGGGCTCAGTCCCAGTACCTTAGTCACATCTGTGCCGATGAGACTAACCAACTGGGCCTTTCCCAGTCTCAGTACTGCGAGTCCCATGTCCTAGGAGCTCCTCGGCCCTGGCTGACCAGGCGCTTGCTCACCATGGCAGTAACTTTTCCAACAAGTACAGCATCATGGGGTCCCCATTATGACCCTCCCCCACTTTTTACAGAGAGTTGATAGCTCAGCAGACGTAAAGGCTTGTTTTAAATTGTTCATATTGCATTTAGGGTGTGGCGCTGCGCTGCAGCCCTTGTTGTATTCCTACAGCTGTCTCTCTTAATTTATAGGCATCACTTCCTTGGGTGTGTGGCCTTTGTAAGGGTCCTGTGCCTAGTGGAGTCGGGTGATAGGAGAGAACTGTCCCTTTGTTAAGCATGAGTGGACTGTGAGGCTTACTGTCTCTCCTGGCGTCTGTGTGAGGACAGTAAAGCTAACGTCCCTGGAGAGAGCACCATGCGTCTGAGGAAATGGCACTCACGTCTTTGGTGTTTTTGAGTATCTGTAGATAAGATATAGTGTTTTGAAGTTATGCCATAGCTTTGATTTTGGGCACCTAATGCAGAAATATCATTGACTCATTCCGCATACATTCAAGAGAAGTCTGCCGGAGTAATTAAAAAAAAATTAGTTCAGTAAAATACATCCAAAAAAACTCTCTGTTCTCAGAGTTTTGCGTAGCTTTAAATGTTCTGTGAAACTCTAGTGGGGCAGAATATCACATGTGCCTTTCTCTCTGTTGATTAGAAGTCAGCTATGTTTTCCTTCCATTCCGGTAGGAAACTAGTGCATTTTAAGTGGTTGGACTCAGGAGAAATTGATTATAATAAGATGTCTGTTAACAAAATAATTCATTTGTGCTAGAAGGAACCTAGTCTTTGAACTTAAGTGGCTGTTTAATACAACAACTTGCTAGTAGGATATTGATTTGGGATTCCAGCTAAGGGCATCTGCCATGGCACTGCTGCCTTCTCCAAGGGCACCACCTGTTTGTTAAATCCAGTTAACACAAAGAAACTTTAGAGAAGTTCATAAAGAAATTCCCCTTAAGAAAATGTTTTGCTTAAGGAGTGAGAGATACTTGGGGGAAAAATGTGGAATTAAAAAGAAAATGTTTTACTACTGCCTGCCAAGGAGCTGTTACTTCACACAGTCAGGCAGTGGCTGCTAAAGATTTCTCCCTGGGACCACACACTGTTTCCTCAGGAAATATGGTCCCGGGAAATTTATTCCCTTTGGAAGATGGTGAGCATCTATTTGCTGAATAATTTTATGAAATGGTTCTTGATAGGATTTTGAGTAAGTATAGTAGCTACCCTATCAGCTCCTGCTTACGTACAGTTCTGTGAACTTGTGTGCTGTGTCCTATGGAGAGGGCCGAATAGGGAACTGACCCACATTGGCCCTGGAAAATGCTGTTTGTGAAGTCATTTAGAAAAACAGAGGATGTTCGGGTGTAACAACTTAGTAGGAAGCCAGTATTTCCAAACTGCAAATCAGGCACAAAACTGAAGGAAGAAAGTTTCTGGGCAAAAATCAGGGTTTCACAATTTCTAATGTGAATCAGTAAAAATAGATTTTGCCTTATCTCCCTCCATTCTGGTCTTGAGGGTGTGGATTCGTGCATTCCCCTGCAATGCTGCAAACCCAGCAAGAACACAAGGTTAGGTCATAGGAACCAGAAAGTGAAAGTGACCACAAAAGAGGGAAATGGTGTAAACTCACTGCGGACACCCGAGAGGGGCTGGGAGAAATCAGCATGAATGGGAAAAGACACTTGGATTTTAATAAAATAGTAACAGTAACATTAATATTAATTTAAAGTGACCAAATATGGCTTACGATTCTGAATAAAATAGTACTTTGCAAAGAAGAGTTTTGAAATAAAACTTCCCTTAAATATTTTTATATTCTGACATTTTAGAAAAGACTGCAGACTCACAAATTTAATGATTTATTATTAAAAAATATCCTTCTTTGCAAAACAACAAAGTGATCGCATCTCATGGCTTTTATCATAAACCAGTAATCTTTGCCTTTTGCTTCTGTTTTTCACACATGGATAAAAGCCAGACTTACTTTCATCACTTTGGTTGTCAGAAACACTCAACAAAATTTGTTGAGAGTATCTGGATAAAATGACAGATTTAAAGTGATAGGCTTCACATAATTGTTATGTCTTAATTAGTTGCCATATCAAATTTGATTTATCCGACCTGAAAATAAGGAATGGAAGGGAACTATTTATGTTACATATATCTCTAAGTTCTAATGAGTTGCACCCTTTGCTCAGATCCCTATTTTATCGTATCAGTGGAGTGAACAGCTCCTGCACTCTTTTCTTCCTGTTTGGTCAGGAGAGTGGTGGAGCCCGCCAAGGGATTCTTAAGTATTTTCCTCATTTCACATATCTTAGTCAGCCGCTCATACACTTACTGAATACCAACCGTTGCCAAGAACTCTCCTGGATGCTGGAATTACAACAGTGAGCAAAATAAAAATATTCCCTGTAACCTGGAGAATACAGCAAAACACCCAACCCAGGCTTATTGTGTTGGGGAAAAAAAACTTTACTTGAATTAGTTCTATCGAATGACAAGCCTGAGCCATCCGCCCTGAGATGGGGAGGGCCTGCAGAGGGGAGAGCTGTAGGGGGTGCGGCTGCAGCGGGGAAGCCGCAGCACCCACGGCCATGTGTGGGAAGCACCAGGCCCGTGTTCACGCACACAGCAAGGTCCCTGTGCTTGGAGTTAAGGCAGCAAGTTGAAGGGTGGGAGGGGAGCCGAAGGGGTGATTCGGGGTCAGATTTTCAGAGGGTTTATGAGTCATAACATTTTTGACTTTATCTTCAAGTGATGAGGAATGGCTGAAGGTTTTTGAGGAGAGTATGGGGAATAACATACAGTTACCATCTTACAAGGTTACTCGGCCTTTATGATCAATGGTTTGGAGAAGCAAAACTGAAGGCCTATAATAGGCGAGTGGCATGGAGTAAAGGGGCAGCGTGCTTAGGAGCCAGTAATTGACAAAAAGGGGTGAAAATAGTGGCAACGTTTGAGAGCTGTCTGGGTGGCATAATTAGCGCTCCCCGGGACGTACGTTACCTGAGGCAGACGCCAGAGTGTGGCGGGGAGCCTGGGGCGGCCCCGGTTTCAGGAGTGGACACCTGGTCGCTGAGCTCCCCCTGCGCAGTGGAGTCCCGGCGGGCTCAGCGCCGCTGGGAGGACATGCGGCCTGCAGTCCGGCGGGGGGAGTTTGCAGCGCTGGTGGACGGATAGGGGCCAATGGGCTGGTCTTAGTAGGTAATGTAGGGTCTCAAGTGAAGAGAGAAATAAGGGCTGGAGTAGAGTTCATGGAAATATTACTGTCTCTGACTTTCATGTTGCTGTTTGAAGGGAACTCAGTGCTATATACTGACAGTCGCTGAGATAATTTCACACTGAGTTTTGAAGGATAATGTTTTGTAATGAGCAATTCTCTGGCTTCCTCAGTGTCCACAAATAGGCAATTTGGTGACTGTAGTCAGATAAATATTTGGTTCATTGAGGACTGGGTGGTGGCGTGTGAGCCATGAGAACAATCCTAAATTTGTAGCATTACTCCTCAAAAGGCAGCTTTGGGGAAACCAACATCTTTTGTTTTATCACATGATGCAAGTGCTAGAAACAAAGTTAGGGATTTGTTTTTCACTTTCAAATGTGCCTATACAAAACAAAATCGGTAAGCAAAGGAGAAACTTATCTTCTAAATAATGGGACAATACCATTTTGTGTTTGAGTTTTTAATGTTTTATGTGTCAAATTTGAATGTATTTTCATCTTTAAACATTATTTGATTACAAATAAAGGACTTTGTTAATTGTTCTTATTTTATTTACAAATAACATGTTAGAATTTATGCCCTACTAGTTAAAATGGTAAGATTTTGGTTTTTGATGTGTGCATGCCTAGATGGGTTTATGGATATTTGGGAAGGAAATGTGGCAATGTGAGAATCTCTTGCTGGAAAGGCACTTTGTGAGCTATTTGGTGTTGTTTCTTATGGAATGCACTCCAATTTGCATTCGTTTCCATGTGGAACAGAGAAATCTGCATTTATTACTCAAATCATTTTCTAATGTGAAACTGTGCCAAGTGTGTACCTGAAGTTTGCTGCCAGGCTGTTGGGTGGGGGAAGGGAAGGAAAGGAAGGAGCCTCCTAGTGTTACGCTGGTGCAGGGTAACAGGGGAACAGCCAGTGTTTCCCACCAGAAAACCCCTTCCTATTATCCCGTGAGAAATAGCAGTCTCCTGTGTTCGGTGTTTTATTTGTAACAGGTAATTTAGCATGGAGAGTCCTCTGTAGATACTGACCTTTGTAAGTTTCAGGACACAGTGATTTCTGGGACCCAAAGTGGAATGGGAGCTGTCCCTTGCAGCTAGTGAAAGCAGAGTCCCAGAGAGGGTGTGGGAGCGTGTAGAAGCAGCCGGGAAGGCAGTGTCCAGTTCTGGCAGCCAGGGCAGGGATCTCAGTGGTTACCAATGACAGTGTCATTTTCTAATGGAATTTGCTAAGTTGCCTCATAGGCTGAGAGAGAGAGTTGGGTTTGAATGAAGGCGATCAAATAACCTAAACAGTGCGTGACCTTTGTTACACTTACGATTGTATAAAATAAACAAACTTGTTTAACCTAAACATCGTGGTCAGGCTTTCTTACAGAAAATTGTATTAATCTGTCTGGAGAATTTTCATGTTGCTTTCAAGTAAAGGAAAATGTGCAATGGTTACGAAGTGGTGCGAAGGCCAGCGGGGTCTGGCTGCTGAAAGACTGTTAGCTTTAGAGGGAGCAGTCTGTGGGCAGTGGTAAGCACTGCGCACTCTTGGTCCGGTCAGCTTCCCTGCCTCTTTTGGTGACAGCCCCACTTTCCTGCCACATTTGAAGGCACACGCACAACCTGGGCTGGGGCACCATAGTTTCCCGTCATCCAGGCCCAGGGATTTGATGATAGCAAGTCTCGTCAGAGCCCCTCCTCAGGATGGGCAGGGGGACTGTTGCTGGCAAGTGGTGTCGGGTGTTTACAGTCCTGGAAAGAAGTCCATTTATGAGTATCAATCAGGATGGGATAGATTATAACATAGTGACAAGTGTCATGGACATATCCACGGCTTAGTGCAACAGGAACGTATGGTAAAATCTCTGGGGAATATAACAGACTGGTCAACATACAGAGGGGGTCAACATAAGGAACTAAGCCCACCGTACTGATATGTCCTTGGGGTGTATGTCTGCGCTGTGAAAATTAGGTCAACATAAGGAGGGGTCAGTGTAGGGACGGGTCAGCTGTGGACGTTCCACTGTATTTACTTCCCACACATGGGTCCAGGTAATAAATATAATATGAAATTTCAGACCTTCATAAATTGCTTTTCCTCCCTCCCTCCCTCCCTCCCAACTTCTCTTCCTTTCTCTGTCCCTTCCTTCTTTCTTTCCTTTTATCATTCTTTTTTTTTTTTTTTTTCTGCTTAAGTTAGTATGAATTGGGCTTTTGTCTTTTGCAGTCGAAAGGATCATTTGAATTTAATAATAAAAAAAAAAGGTTCATTTGAAAAACAAACATACTTGAATTTTCTTCAGCGGACAGGGACACTAAGGAGAGAGTGGTGGGCAGAGCCAAGGTAGCAACAGCAGGGATCTGCCTGGTGCTGAGCAGACCCTCACCTGCTTCCACTGGGAGACTCCAGGGGACACTCACAGTTAGACCAGAGGTGCTCCTGGCCTTACAGAGAGGAGCACAGAAGGGAGCGAATTTGCACAGGACTTAGGCCACCTAAGGACAGGGACTTAAGCCAGAGAAAGGTTTCCTGACTTTTCCTGCAGAGACCTGCTTGTTGCTTTATCATCTCTCAGTAAACGTGGAACTTGTTATGCAGAAGAGTTTTGAAGGCCATTTCTTTACAGAGCATCTGAAAGGAAGGAGAGGTATAGGTGAGGCTAGCCAACGCAGTGGGTGCCCTGCCCACAAGCCAGGAATTGTCTTAAAACATGCCGTAAGTAATTATTTATGGCAGCAAAAGCAATACTTGAATGAAAAGAACTATTTATAGAATTATAGAGCAAGTCTTTGATAGAAGAGGTTTTGCGGCATCAGCTCACAGTCGACCGCAGGCGCACAGAGGTGGTGGGATGGGCGAGGCCCTGCTGTGCACTGTGACGGCTGCTGAAGCCCAGAGACGTCGCGGGGGCAGCGAAACGTTCAGAGTGGGGATCTAGGGCTCCATCAGATCCGGATTCTGGACTTTGGCAGATAAATCTGTGATGCAGACCAATCTAAAACGTTTTGTATTGTTAACAGTATGCTGCGTTTTATCCTTAGGAACTAATCTCCAAAATAATTTGAAGAAAGATGTTACAATATCTTACTTATTTGGAGATACATTTCATGTACATGAAACTCTTTGCACATGGTACCTGCCCAGCGTCAGTCTTTGAAACTTGTGGTCTTAGTTGGTACTTAGTTCCAGTCACGTGTCACTTAATGACGAGGACACGATCAAAGAAATGCATCTTTAGGTGAGTTTGTCATTGTGAGAATGCCACACAAGAGGGGTTGTGGCACAGCCTGTTGCTCCCAGGCCACAGTCCTGCTCTGCAGGCATTTGTGACGCAGTGGCAAGTGTTTGTGTCTCTAAGTGTATCTAAACATAAATGGGGTGATGGGCTGTGCCGGGTGGCCTTAATGTCGCCAGGTGACAGGAGTTTAATTATAATCTATTGGGACTACTCTTGTATGTCCCGTCCTTGACCAGATTTCATCACGGTGCGTGTCGCTGTAGGTTACAGTTAAGCTTTTTTCTCCAAACTTGATCAAGGAATCACGTATATGACACAGACTTGACCTTACCTTTGCCGTGAAGAGGGGACACTTGCTCCTTAATGGAGATGGGGCGTGCAACTTAGCGCCATTAGCCCCCAAGTCCGTGGATTTCCAAAAGTTAAATAACTTTTCTCCTAGGTGGAAAAATATTTTGAAAAAAAAATTCTTTTTGCTATTTCTAAGTTGCAAAGCAAGAAAAAATTAGAAAGGTACAATTATGACAATGTAACAACAGCATACTGTCTCCTATTGGAAGGACAAACATTATCACAACGATTCCCTGGGTTCCTGCTACCTGCATGATCACCAGTACAGCATAAGGGGCTGGAACCTGACTCAGGCTGCCCGTCCACCAAGCTCCTTCCTGCAAAGCCTCCATACACTCCACGTTCTGGCCACACAGAACGCTAGATGCTTTCCCAAACCCGACTTACCGTTTATCTCTGTTGACCTCTTTAGAACCTTTTCTTCTTGCCTGTTCTGAGCCATCTCCTCCTCACTGTGCCTGGTATACTTACCAGCTCTTAGACGTTTTCTGTTCCTACTGTACTCATGAGTGATGCGGTGTTTCTGGTCTTCCTCCTGAGTGTGGGGTAAAATTGCATTTCCCCCTAAACATGACACTGAGTTTGTGATCACATGACTTTCTTTGACCAATGGAAGGAAGTGGAGTGCCTTACTGCCCAATGGGATCTTTGAAAGCCAGCATGTAGTTTCCATGTCCCCATGCCCGACACGGTCGCCAGGGCCACTGCATGTACCATGATTCATCCTCGGTTCTCAAGGCACAACCAAGTCGAGAAGAACTCCTGTGACTTTGTACGTGTGGAAAAGAAATCCTTGCTGTTCTAAGTTACTAATACTGTGGGATAGTTTATTAATTAAGTGAGCCTAGCTCTTGGTGATATGTACCCCTATAATGAACTTCTCTTGCCTCCTGGTTAACTGTTGATTGCATTTTTGAGAATTTATCATGTCCCAGTCCCTGTGGAAGGTGCTTTATTTATATTATTGCATTTGTTGAGAGTGTTAACAGCTTGTTCAAGGTCATGGTGTGTGATTCCACAGCCCAGGCTCCCAGCAGCTGCTTTCCCTGACCTCCTTGGCCTCATTGCTCGCTAAGTATCTTTAAGCACCTGCTGTGTGCCCAGCCCTGTGCTAGGTTTGAGGATGAAAAGATGAATCAGAAAGTTTCTATCTATGAGAAAATAAGGATATTATGGAGAGAGACGAAATTTTAGCAAGAAAGTGCAATGCCGGGTCAGTAAAGGTGGTACATGGTGGGTGCTTGATACTCAGAGTCAAAATCTGTCTCTTTCACTGTCTGGGCTTGGACAAGTGTCTTTCTCTGCAACTCTTCATCTCTCGGACTTCTGTTCCTTATTCTTGAAATGGGGGAATTTTTAGACAAGCGTCGGAGATAGATGGCTATCTACCTCAAATTAACATTAGCATTGAATGAGAGAAAGTGGAGAAAGTGTTCTGGGCTCCCGAGAGCAGACACCACGTGGTGGTTTGTGCTTGCGTTTGTGTCGCTGGAGCAGAAGATTCACAGTGCACAAAGGGGGGAATGGAGACATTCCTGAGGGAAAAGGAGTAGAAAGGTCTCATGGGGGAGGCAATGCTTGACTTACGTTCTCAAACAGAAGTAATTTTACTCTGACAGGAGGCAGGAAAGGGAGACACTCTCCAGGATAAGGCCGTACTATGAGCAAATCGTGAGACATTTGGGAAGCGGCAACGGATTTATTATTAGGGAGAAATGTGGGGAAACTTCTGTGCAGGTGTGCTGGGCAGCCTAAGATGAGTGAACCCCGCTGCACAGAGCCATTGGAAGGGCTTACTCTGTGCTTTTTTCTGTAAATATGGGGTGTGGACGCCTGGGAGCCGTCTCAAGGATCAGAGCGAGTTGCAGATGAAGGGAGGGAAGCCAGCCGGTAACTGCTGCAGAGAGAGATGGTAGATAGGCTTCAATGACGCCCCGGGGCTGGGAGGAGAGAGGCGACAGGAGCAAAGCTAAGGAGTTAACATCCATGAGACACATTCCAGCATTAAACTTCAAGGAGCGAGGGGAACGAGAGCTCCCAGGGAAGCTCCCAGATTTCTGATTTAGTAACTGGAGAAATGTTTGTAATAAAGATAGAGAGTGCAGAATTTTTTGTTTGTTGTTGTTTGTTAGCTGTCAAATTTTCTGTGTAGGAATTACTTTGAAAACTCAGACAACATGAAAAATGTTCACAGTAAACAGAGAAATTCCAGTACACAGACCTGTCCCAGTCAGCTTTCCCCTGTACATGAAAACCATACGGATGTTTAATTACAATTATCATCTGAAACAAAGAGGCACCGTGGCAACATTCCTTTGTCATTAAAAAGCAGCTTTCTGGATTTTAGATCTACTTGGCTCATTGTGGAAAAGGGTAAGCGGCACCCCTTCAATTTAGGGTTCTTCCACTTGTCTGTGCTTTTGTAAGTACTGCTGTCAAGGACACATTCCTGCATCTGTCTTTGTAACTTGACAATATAGAAACTGATGTTTTGAAGAAGCAAGTCCAGCTCTGTGCATGTGGCTTTGAGGCAGTTAATGGACTTGTCAGCTAGGCAGGTAGGTATTTCATTTGAGTCAGAAAGTGCTGATTTAGGAGAGATGGGTGAACTGGAGTTAAATATTTGTAAGGAATGAAAACATGAATGGCACTTGAAGCTATAGGCAGCGATTCATTTCCTGAGGATATTTACTGAAGGTTGATTATTTACCAGGTACTGGATTTACTGGATTATCCTTGGGATATTATGGTTGCTAAACTCACAGAGCTTTACTGCATAAGGAAGAAGATAACAAAACGAATTGTCATAAATAAATTGCCCATTAAGAGATATGACAGAAGTTCCAAAGAGAAGAAATAGGTGCTAGGAAGGAGCCCAACTTTTAGATTTGGTGGTAGGGAAGCTGCCCTTTCATTGATAACCTTAGATAAGGTTTCCTTTTCTTGCGCGTCTGGACTGATGCACTTTCTATTATGCTAAAAGAGTGTACTTGGAATCTTAAGAACTGGCTTACAGAAGTAGAAATAATCCCAGATTGGAAGATCATTCATGGGCTTTTAGCACCTGCTTCAGCAAACTGGAGGATAGTATTACATCGTTTGCTTACACTTTGTTTAGTGAATAACATTTAAGTTACTGCCAAGTCTTTGTTGTTATTAGAATACCTACTTTAGAAACAACACATCCGTTCTGAACTTTCCCTTAGTTTCCATTCCTAATAATGTCACTGTGTCCAGGTGTTGGTTTGCCCGTGACTATACTAAAGTCACCGTGTGTCTAGGATGTAGAGTATCTCCCATGACTGTACTGAAGTCATCTGTGTCCAGGATGTAGAGCATCCCCCCGTGTGCTGTGACTGTACTGAGGTCACCGTGTGTCCAGGATGTAGAGCGTCCCCCTTGTGCTGTGACTGTACTGAAGTCACCTGTGTCCAGGATGTAGAGCGTCCCCCTGTGTGCTGTGACTGTACTGAGGTCACCGTGTGTCCAGGATGTAGAGTGTCCCCCGTGTGCTGTGACTATACTGAGGTCACCGTGTGTCCAGGATGTAGAGTGTCCCCTGTGTCCAGGATGTAGAGCGTCCCCCCGGTGCCCGTGACTATACTGAGGTCACCGTGTGTCCAGGATGTAGAGTGTCCCCCATGTGCTGTGACTGTACTGAGGTCACCGTGTGTCCAGCATGCAGAGCGCCCCCCTTTCCTCGCTGTGCTCTATCCCTCCCCATCCTTTGCAGACACCCTCCCTCCCCGTCAGTGGCGGGTGCTGGGGACAGGGCAGCTGCAGGGGAACGCGTCTGAGCACTCAGTCCTTTCTGCTGCTCGAGCCCTTTTCGTGGTCATTTCTTACATTTTCCCTAGACGGCTTTCAGCTACAACATGAGGTGTTAGTAGTGTCATTTATGCTGCTAAATGTTACTTCTCTGATTTGACGTTTTAGCCGTTTCTGCGTAGTGGTTGGTCAGGCTTGCGTTGGTCCATCTGTCACTAAGGCACACGCTGAAACAGGACAAAGCACCAGGGAGCCTTTGCAGAGTTACTGCTGGAGTCGTGTGTGAAGGAGCCGAGTGTGTTCCTGTGTTCCTGCTCCTGCCAATGACCCCAGTGTGGTCCTTATCCTAAACTTACTCATGCAGAATCTTTGGAACATATTGTAAAAGATGCTCGTGGGCTGCCAACTTCGGTTCAAGATTTATCTGAAAAGGAGGCCATTGTTGGTAACTAGCAAAATATATTTTAATGTAATTAGTTTGTTCTTTTACCTATCTCCTCTCTTCTAAACTTTAACCTAATTTTGTTTTCATATTGGGGTAAAACAACTTCTATGTTATATGAAGACACACTGGGCAGGTCAGACTTCACGCCGCTTCTGCCTTTGGACTGGAGCCTTGCACCACAGAGACATCAGTTTGGGAACACTTCAGCCTTGTGGGGCTTGAATTTGATATCTTATGTATCCCTCATTATGAAAAAGAACACAGAAATATCTCACTTTTTCACATTTCACGAAAACATGTCAACTGTGAAGTCATTAGCAGTGTCATCTCCAGGTCCTTGGAAGATGCCCATGCAAGCACTGGGCCTGGAGACAGCTTTATGGGAATCTGTGTGTTCTTCCCCTAAAGAGTGTTGCTGCTCATCTTCTACGGGGATTGAACTTGTACATGTGCAGAACATTCCAGCGGCATGTTTCTTTAGAACTCATTCGTTAAAATTGAAATTCTTCCTGAGTGAGACGGAAACCGCAGCCGCGTAGGACAGAGGCGAGCAGGTGGCTCCAGGCTGGGAGCTGCCTCCTGGAGCCTCTGCTGAGACAGGGGTGTGAGAAAGAGGGCTGGTGACTGGGGCGAGCTGGGGGGATGAGGTGGGGATGAGGCGGGGGTGCAGAGGAGAGGCTCAGGGGCCTTGTTTACCGTCTGTGATTTGTTACCCCTGCGGGACACTTCAGCATGTTACTTCTTTGATTTATGACACGACTTCCTTCTGCCACTGCCAAAGCCTGTGGAGGAGGCTGAGGCTGAGGGAGAGGGGAGAAGAGAAACGGATTGTGGCCGCAGGGGAAGAGGCTGAATGAAAAGACGCAGACCCAAAGCCAACCTGTCTCATCCACCTGTTTCTCTTGGTATATCTTGATCTTAGTGTCTGTTTAAAAAGAAGTATTGATTGTAATTGTATGTACCCTCGTGTTGATCCAAAATAAAAAAAAAATATTGATCACAAAAGTAATTCTTTCCTTTTGCTTTCTGCCATCTACCACATACCAGTAATTACTGCAGCCAGGATAGAATTGTGTTAGGTGTTATAGTGTTGGATAAGGCTCTTCAGTTATGGGGCTCTTTATATTTAGAGACTTGGAGAGGAGGCAGAATAATTATTAATATAAACTATCTTTAATTAAATAGGCATGTAAGAACAAATAAGTGAAAATATCAGAGGACACACTGCCTGCCTCATGTATGGAAATGTTTAGAAACATTAAGATGTTATCTGTTAGCGAGTTCCTGATGTAAAAATGTTAGGAAGCCGTGGAATGTAGAAAGTAGGAACTCTTGAAAATAATTACTCTTGTAAAATGAATTTAAAGGACAGAGCAAGTGATGTTAAAGTGTTGGAGCCTGCTCCTTCCCTGGCAGCTCGGTTCCGTCATCTTTCTCCCTCATCGGGCCTTTGTCAGTTACTTATTATAATGCCACCAAGTCCCATAGAACCTTGCAAAATGCACAGCACTCAATACATCTTAGCAAATTGTGTGTACACAGAACTGGTCGTGAAGTAAAATGTGATTGTTATTTTGTAGTGGCTAGAAGAAAAAATACTGATCCTTAAGCCTTTGAGCAGTAGGTTTGGCTAATGTGGCCTTCAGTACTAAGATACTTAGTAAACATCTCTTCTTTAGAGATGTTTAAAGAATTAAGTCCGTATGAGGCAGGAGTGGAGGGAAAGGAGGAGGTGCAGAATTTGAAAATACTAATTTTGATTGTACTCAATACAGTCATGTCAGAGTAGTTAAGGGCAATTTCGTGGGGCCTGAGCGTCTTGCTGTGGCAAACACTTGTGTCCTCGAGTAAATAGTCCCCAGGCCATCACAAAGCACACAGTGTGGGAGTTCAGAGGTTTCATGAGGAAATGCACGGGTGGGTTGTAGGGAGAAAGAGCAAGTGAGGAAGGCAGTGCCAGGGGAGCTGGCAGGACACTGGTCAGCTCTAGAGAAGAGCTATGGTGAGTCCCCCACCGCTGGAGGGGGTGGGGCGCCAGCCCGGTGCTGCCCAGGTGACGGGACGACACCCCAGCACACTGGTGTGGACTGTGAGCGTGCGCGCGCACACTGTCGGCTTTCTGGAAAGAAAGCAGGAGACGTTTTCAAAGGCAGCTCGCTTCTCATCGCATCAGGTTTCCCCTCATCTGTAGACATCACTCAACAGAACTCATTCACTGTCACTGCCACACAGAGTCATTCTTCAGAGCTGGCGCTGCCTCACTGTCTCTCCTGAGTGGCTGGTGTCATGGCACGGCTGTGCATCTTGGTACTGTGTCCCCAGCAGGTAGCGCCGGAAACCCAGTGAGCCTTCCAGGGTCCCAGGAACCCCAGAGGAGGAGAGATGATTGGTTACAATGTGACAGATTCTCCTTGTGCTTGGGGATGTGGATTTGACAGAGACGAGCCCCCTGACCGAGGAGCGGGATGCGAGGTGTGGCGAGGTCAGGATTCCAGGGCCAGACTGTGATGTCAGCGGCACCGAGGGAACAAGCTCGTCTTCAGCCTTCAGCAGTTGGAATCTGTTGGGAGGGCGGTTGGTCCGTCCTTGGCCTGAGCGAGTGGGGCAATGGAAGACCTGGTCAGTGTGTCACCTGTGACTCCAGGTAGAAAGAAAGTAATCTAAGGCTTTGTGCCAGTCTGCGGGTTCCCAGGATAGTCTGAGTGACAGATGCCAAGCTGAGGAGTGAGGCGCGGAAGAGGCCGGGAGGCCTGCCCACGGGCTCTGTGCTGCTGGCCACAGAAGTTGCTCCCGCTCCTGCCTGTGACCCCAGCAGTGGACAGTTAACTGTGGTATGGAAAGATTATATGGTGAGGAGGGGGCTTGTTCATATGATCATAGCAGCAGATACTTACTAAGCTGTGTGGCACAGGCATTTGCTCAGCCTGTTTACAGACCCTGAGGTTCCCTGAGAGGTTGCTTCATGTACCAGCATGTAACTGAGGCACAACGCGTATTTTCCGAATTAACACGGGTTTGGCGATGGAAATAGTGGCTTTGGGGTTCCTCTGGTTTCTCATTACTCGAACAGATGAGAAGAGAGATTGGTTAGAAAATAAGTATTAACAACTGATTGTAATGAAATTTAATCAGAAGGAAGCTTGGAAGGAGGTAGTCGTGAAGAAGAAAAAGAAACAGCTGCAGAGGCATTGTATTTGCGGCAGAGAGGGGGTCCCCCTCTTGCAAAGGAGTGAGTTGAATGGGCGAGGACTGTGCACAGGTCTTTTCCCCTCGTGAAGGAGTGAGGGCTCGCGTTGGGAGTTTTGCGAAAGCTTCTCTGTGTATGCTGCTCTGAGCTTTCTTCAGCATAGCATTTATCACTTGCTAGAAATGGTGGCCGTCGTGGCAGTGGAGGAGTTGGCATAAAATGTATTATGATTGTATCTTTTAAAATTCCTCCACAGTTGTCCTATAAGATGATCATTCTAAGATTACTGGAGAAAACACATTAGAACATATCAGAAGGTGTGGATTAGGGGTGGATCACCTCTTTTGAAGGGTTGGAGAGGGAGAAAAGAGAAAGGAGAGCATTCCGTAGGGAAAAGGGACTCGAGGGAGGGTGGCGGGAGGCAAGGGGCTTCTCCAGGTCCCGACCCGGGTCTCTTTATTTCATGGGAGATAAAGTCCACAGCGGCACCGCTAGCGGGTAGCAAAAGCAGGTCTTCTCACCTTTAGTACAAGGGTAGTACTTTTAAAATTCCCTAATTTCTTTGAAAATTGGTAAGAATAATGGATTTTTTCTTTTAAAATTGATGTGTGATTCTACCCACTGTATGAACTTAATAGAAAATAGGGAACCCAAGAAAGCAAGAAATCATTTATTGAACAACTGTCACGTTCCAGAGAGTATTTTAAGAACTTTACATGCGTTATCTTTATTAGTCTTCATGATAAGCCTAAGATTGGTACTATTATTATCAGCGTTGTACAGATCTGAACCTTCAGACAAGTCTATTGCCAAGGTAACACAGTGGTGACCATACCATATGTACCTGACTATAAAGGAAGGAAAGAACCGTCTTTTCATGATATGGAACAATTTTTGTATCACTCTCTTTATGTTTGGAATTTTTTTTTGTGTGTGTGGTTTTTGGCCGGGGCTTGGTTTGAACCCGCCACCTCCGGCATATGGGGCCGGCGCCCTACTCCTTTGAGCCACAGGTGCTGCCCTGTTTGGAAATTTTGAATACAGTTTTGCTAAAAAATATTTTTCCATTATTTTTCCTTTTTTAAAAGAAATCTTGACAATGAATCACCAGTGCATTCCACGTTAACTGTTAAAAGTTACATTTTTAAGATCTTTTAGATGATGTTAGTTTTTTGGTGCTATCTCTAAGATCTGGAAATAAAGGGCACAGGAGTTAAATATGAGTAGTAAAATTTACTTAAAAAAACTTTGCAACAATACATTCTACCATTCTCAGATACGGTAAAATAACTGCTAAAATGTATGTTGGTATTTTAAGATCTAACTACAAACCGATAGGTGTGGGGATTTTTCCTCAACAAAAAATAAGTGGGAAAAAAGTCTCTTTAAATTAGGCTCCTGAGCGGTTTCTTGGACTGACTCACGGCATTAGTGGGCCAGGAGACCTGGGACCAGAAGGCCACGACGTGCGCCGGTGCCGCTCCTGTCGCCGAACGTGCTTCGTTCAGGGAGCGTCTTCTGCCTCCCTCTCACGTGTGGGTCACGCAGCTGCCTTCAGCTGCTCTTTCTCTTTTTCTGTTATACAAGGTTCAGAGTCTTGTTTCCTTATTCACTTCTGTTTACACAAATTATAATAGGAGCTAAGAGCCTGTGAAGCACCAAACCCAAACTGTAAGTTGACCTAGTATCATCCAACTTTCCGCTTTAGTTTGGCAACGCTGACATCTTGTCGACAGCTATTGAGCTATCTGGAAAAGACTGAACTAGGATATGCAACATAGGCATTCTGTGTCTGAAGGGGAATTGTTTCTGTCTGATAAAACATATGTGTCTCTACGTGCCACTTTTGGATTTATTTGAGGGAGTTTTTCCTTCTATTAATTGGTCATATTTAATATCATACCTAAGGTATTTTAATACTAATCAACCCAGATTACCTAAAGGGAGAAAACTTTTTTTTTTTTGTGGTTAAAACCTAAGCATTAGAAATGCTTGAGTGGGCTCGGCACCTGTGGCTCAATGGGCTAAGGCGCCAGCCGCGTACACCTGAGCTGGCAGGTTGGAATCCAGCCCGGCCTGCCAAACAACAATGACGGCTGCAACCAAAAAATGGCCGGGCGTTGTGGCGGGCGCCTATGGTCCCAGCTACTGGGGAGGCAGAGGCAAGAGACTTGCTTGAGCCCAGGAATTGGAGGTTGCTGTGAGCTGTGATGCCACAGCACTCTATCCAGG
>CAUYRH010149198.1:0-13950 GCA_963574655.1 Perodicticus potto
TCACCCTGGATAGAGTGCCGTGGCATCACAGCTCACAGCAACCTCCAATTCCTGGGCTCAAGCGAGTCTCCTGCCTCTGCCTCCCAAGTAGCTGGGACCACAGGTGCCCGCCACAACGCCCGGCCATTTTTTGGTTGCAGCCGTCATTGCTTGGCGGGCCTGGGCTGGATTTGAACCTGCCAGCTCAGGTGTACATGACTGGTGCCTTAGCCCGCTGAGCTACAGGCGCCAAGCCAATGACTCCATTTCCTAAACACTCGTACATCTGCACAGGTTGCAATCCAAACAACTGGTATCCTGTGTTAATGGTAGCTATCTCTGGGTGGTGGGGCTGCGAGGATTTTTGTATATCTGTAGTTATAATTTCCTTTTTTTTTTTTAGATGGAGTCTCTCTCTGTCACCTGGGCTAGAGTGCAGTAGTATCAAGAGAGCTTGCTGCAACCTCAAACTCCTCGGCTTAATCAATCCTCCCACCTCAGTTTTTTGAGTCGCTGGGACTATAGGCCTGCCACCACACCCGGCTCATTTTTCTACTTTTTTGTAGAGATGAGGTCTCCCTCTTGTTCAGGCTGGTCTTGAACTCTTGGTTTTAAGCGATCCTCCCACCTCAGCCTCCTGAAGTACTAGGACTACAGTCAAGAGCCACTGTGCCAAGTCGTAGTTATAATTTTTCTATAGTAAAATTTTTTTATTACTTGTATAAAAAGAGCTGCTATTGGAAAAAATACCCCCCAGAGAATGTTATAGGGCAGAAGGGCTATGGAGGCAGCCTGAGCAGAGGCCCAGAGGCAGGAGGCTAGGGCCCTGGGCCTTCATGTGGAGCAGGCGGAGGAGGGTGGAGGGCATCTGGGGTAATGGACTATGGGTGGGACTGGGGCCCCTGAGTGCCACGTGTCTAGGAGTGCTGCTGGGTACAGAGGAGCTGGGAGGGAGGCAGCACAGGGCACAGGCAGGGGGTGGCTGGGCCAGAGCATGCGGGCCATAGCGGGTAGGGGGCTCACCGTCACCTCCTGGTAGGATTCCATGCCATTCAGCACCACCTGGATGACCTGCCGGCGCAGCTTGACACTCTGCTCTGAGCGGTACTCAGAATTGGTCAGGTAGAAGAGGGCAGCGCTGCCTGTCACTTGAATGTTTTTGTCATACTTGTGGCACTTGAGGGCTGTGATGACCAGCTGTATGAAGACAGGGAAGGAGCCTGGGCTGGCAAGTGCTGTGAAAGTTGTACAGGGCCAGGCCTGGGGTCTGTGAGAGGCTGGGGTTGTGCCGGTACTGCCCTCCAAGGCAGGAGTCGGGACCAGGGCTGGTGAACACGGCCCTTGCTGAATAACTCAGGTGTGTGGAGGTAGGGGTGGGGTTCAGGAGCCAGAACTACCTATGCTCTGGGGACAGAATATAGAAGAGGAACAGGGTCTCTGGGGACATGGATGGCTCAGCACCCTCCAGGTGGCACCGGACAGGAACCAAGGGCCCCAGCTGTGAACTGACCTTCAGGGCCCGTAGCAGCTGGTTGCAGCGCTCAATGCGTGCGATGTCAAAAAGCAGGTTGATGGCTCGGGAAGTGATCTCAGGTCGGTGCTCTGTGTAAGCCTCGATGGCATTCAGCACCTGCTCCTCATTTTTGTCACCACTTACCTGAGGATTAGACAAGCTCAGAACAATCCAGAAGGGGCCAGAAGGTAGCATTCCAGATGCCAGCTTAGTCTCTAGCTCCAGAGCTGACCCTTGGTTCCCAGGCCAGCCCCATCCCTTCTCCCAGGACTTCATGGTTCCTCCCCTCCTGCCTCTCACTTTGTAGGCTGGAATGTGGGTGAGGCGGCACAGGGAGGTCTCAAAGAGCCCGAGGAACTGCAGTGGCCTCTTCAGAGCCCGGAAAGGCATGATGCTGCTCTTGGAAGGCTCGATGCTAGAGAAAGAGGGTGCTGGGGTCAGTGGCTTGGGGTCCAGGCCTGAGCTCTGCCTCCCCCCTGGAGGCGGCTAGGCATTTACTTGATGTTCTGTGTTCTTTTTTTCTTTTTTCTTTTTGAGACAAGAGTCTCACTATGTCGCCCTTGGTAGAGTACTGTGGCGTCACAGCTCACAGCAACCTCAAACTCTTGGGCTTAAGTGATTCTCATGCCTCAGCCTCCCAAGTAGCTAGGACTACAGGCACCTGCCACAACACTCGGCTATTTTTTGTTGCAGTTGTCATTGTTGTTTAGCAGGCCTGAGCTGGGTTTGAACCCGCCACCCTCAGTGTATGTGGCTGGCGCTGTAACCACTGTGCTACGGGCACCAAACCTTGATGTTCTGTCTGCTAGGCCCTCCAACCTCATCCCTTTTAAGCACAGGAGTCACGGTCACATTGGGATGTGGGATGTTGTATATTGCCACCATCTTTAGAAAATACCATCTGCCATTCTAGTAAGGATCTATAACCTCTAGTAAGGGTGTGTAACCTCTAGTAAAGGTATGTAACCTTTAGGTTTTGCCAACAATCATGAAGGGACAAGCTTTTCACCTAAACATTAATAAAGTATGGCTGAGGTTAGACAATCACAGCTGGTAGGGTTTGATCGGAGCTCTCAACCAAACCCACCTAGGAGCAGACGCTGCCAGCCTCACTATAGTAGCCTCACCACTACACTGTGCTCTGATTGGTCTGAGCGTCTGGTCATTTTGGTGGCTCCTCATACTCTCACTCCTGGCCTTTGCCCATGCTATTCCCTATGCTAGCATACCCCTCATCTGGAAAACTCAGAATGAGCTTTCAGGACAGTCCAGACACCATTCCTCCTCCTTCTGCCTTTCTGATCCTCAGGGCAACTCCCGAGCCCTGTACTTCCCCTACCACAGCCTTTATGATGAGTTGTCTCTACCCACCAGCTCATAGACTCAGAGAGAGCAGTGCCTTATTTGTTTCTTAATCTCCAGTGCCCAGCACAGAACTTGGCAGAGTGGCACTGGGTAAAGGCTTGTTGAATGACTCCCTGTTAGCAACCATGGAGGGTGACCCCTACCTGGTCTGCCCTGCTTCCTCTTCCATCTTGGAGATGCTGCAGTTCTCCAGGATCATGTGGCCAGAGATGTCCAAGGACATCAGGTTCCCTAGCTTCTGCACAAAGAGGCTCAGCACCTTCCGAGTCAGCTTGAACTTGTAGTAGCTGGACAGGCGGTCTCGGGAGATGTCCAGGTGTCTGGAGATTGGGGTGGAGACCATGCGTCAGGAGCTGGGGACAGGGTGGGACTGCCTTGGAGACCCATGTTCCTTTAGTCCTTAGCAGGATTAGGGGGGCATGCCTGTCACAACTGCTCCAGGACAATTTGGGAAAAAACCCTAAATAGCCCATATCCTGCTGAAATATTAGGTTTAAGCAATGAGAAAGTCTCTTCCACCCCTACCCTCTGCCTGGCCAGGGGCTTCTGAAACTTGTGGGACTGACAATACCCACTTCCCTGCCCATCCCTGCCCTGGTAAGCAGCTCACCGCAGCTTGTGCAGCTGGACAATGACACGGATGTGGTCATCCGACAGGTCCATATTATAGAGCACAAGGGATACCAGGCTGTCTTTCCACTGAGTCAGAAAGGCAGCGTCGCTTGTCTGAATGCCTGAGAGGTCCAAGGCAGCCAGAGAGTTGAGCGGCCGCAGCAGGGATTCCACAGGGACTCCATCGATCATGCGGCCCAAGTTGAGGAAGCGGAGGCGGCTAAAGCCCTCGAAGGTGAAGTCCTTAACCAGCACCTGGCAGGTGGGGTTGACGAGGCACTCATCTTCACAGCCCCCCGGGTTCTCTTCCTCGTAAAAAATGTTGGCACAGCCAAAGAGGCTTAAGGACACCAGGGTGTGGCTAAAGCTCCTCAGCGTCTGCAGGCTCTTGGCGGATAGCTTCTCGCAGTTGGTCAGGTACAGCTCCACCAGGTCCTGGTAGTAGTCACAGCACCATCGTTATCACTGTTGCCACCTCCCTCCCCACCCTAGGCCTTGCCCTGGGCTCCAGGAGGGCTGGGAAGGGGGTTTGCACTGCTGGAGAGGCTTCAGGAGGGGTGTGCTGGCCCTACCCCCGCTCAGTGTTTGTCCCCCTTGGGCCAGACTGGATCTGGCCAGCCCTGGTGCCCTGGTGAGCAGTTCTCACCTGCTTGCGAATGGCTTCTAGGTCCTGGTCCTGCACTAGGTCCTCACGGAGGTGGATGCGGGTGAGACGGGTGCTGCGAGGGTCTGAGAAGAGGCTGAAGAAGCTCTCGTGTGGCTCAAAGTTGCAGGCAGCATTGACCAGCTCCACATACCTGGGAGAGAAGAAGGCCTAGCTCAGAGGAGGGGCTTCCTTTCAAAGCACAAGCCCTCCGCTGCCTGAAGCCTTCTCTTCCTCCTCCTGGTAGTAAAAGGTTGGATCCTGATTACATTACACTACAGTGAGATTATGGGTACCCAGGGATGAAGAGTCTAAAGGTAGTTCTCTGGGTGACTCCTGGGATTCAAAGCCTCTTATCAATAGGAAATCCTGAGCTCTTTCCCCTGGAAGCCTAGACACTACCAGGATAAACATAGACACTGATGCCTCCTCTCCAAATGCACATGCCCACGCCCTCCATGCACACTGCAGCAGCAGCCCCACCCCCATAGTCACACACATCACCTTCTTTTTTTTTTTGAGACAGAGCCTCAAGCTGTCACCCTGGATAGAGTGCTGTTGCATCACAGCTCACAGCAACCTCCAATTCCCAGGCTCAAGCAAGTTTCCTGCCTCCACCTCCCAAGTAAGCTGGGACTACAGGCGCCGGCCACAACGCTCGGACATTTCTTTTTTGGTTGCAGCCATCATTGTTGTTTGGCGGGCCCGGGCTGGATTCGAACCCACCAGCTCAGGTGTACATAGCTGGCACCTTAGCCCATTGAGCCATAGGCACCGAGTCACACATCACCTTCTTTAAGCCCCTCCGGGGACCCTTTGAAAGAGGCAAGCCCTACTGAGGTACTAATTCATGCAAAAAGCCTGGTCTGTTGGAAAAGGTTTTGGATTCAAACATTCTGGAATCTAAATCCTGGCTGCTCCCAACCTGGGCAACTTCACAAAAGTAATTGAACTTGCCCAGACCTCAGTTTCTTCATCTGTAAAATAGACATAACTCTCACCTGCAATGTTCAACCTAGTGCCTAACTCACAGAAAACACTAAGAACAATCCGCCTCTTCCCTCAGACCCCACACAGGCTGCTGCTTTCCTATGCACTTGTTTGGGCTAATGATTTCCTTCTGGGGCATCCGGACCAAGCTCCCAGAATCAGGTGAATGCAGATTCCAAGAACCCGTAGCAGTGGGAGTCCCTCAGAGGGGCCCCATAAAGATCCTCTGAATGACTCCATCCCTGGTCATGGATCCAGTATTCTGGCACTGGCATGTGGCCCCACATGTGTCCATACTCAGCTGGTTCACAGGCGAGTGCGTGAACATGCATACACGCACGTGCATGTAGGAACAGCATGTAACTCCCTCATTTATAGGCAGACTTTTACACCACTGCATCCCTAAACGCACACATGCAGTTTCACACTCAAACACACCTTATGTCTACACAAGCCCGAATGTATACACACACCCATCCCTTCACATGCCCACCCTCTGCACACACACCCACATACACATATATACCTTTGAGGTTATGGACATGCCACTCTTCTCTCGCACTCACGGATATCCATGTGCACACACATTAGTACCCACAGCCCCCCACCACGATTATATACACAGTCCCAATCTCTCCACACATGGTCATGCTAAGACCCCTGGTTCCACCCCCAGCTCAGGCCTTGCTCACTCATTGACGAGCTGGTCACAGATCTCGCTGGGCAAGAAGATATCTGGATGTAGCCGCAGGGTCTCCTTGTCTAGCAAGTAGCCCAGGGTGCCATCCAGGTTGCGCAAGCAGAAGTCAGTACAGAGGGCCATCAGGGATTCAGGAGTGTCCGATGCCATGCTGGGGGCAGGCAGGGGGGCCACTCCAGGATAAGGACCCCCGGGGTGATGATGAGTCTCCAATCCTCACAGGATCATTGGCAGAGCTGGAGCCTGGGGAATGAGAAAGAAGCCAAGTGACACATAAGGGCAAGAGCCATTGGCTGTCTCGTGTCTACCCTCATTTCCAGGGAAAGTGAGGCCCTGGAAATCTCTCAAATTAGCAGCTTAGTACGGCCAGGCCCAAGACTCCTGACTCTGTCTCTTGCTCCTTTCTGCTGTGTCACAATCTGTTCATTTGACCTGCAAAGACCATGGGGCTTTGTTCAACCATTTCGTTGCCTTAGGGTGGGCAGACGTGTGTGTTCGGGACCCAATGCATGGATGGAGATGATAGGGACTTTTATGATCTGCTTTCCACAACCCTAATAGCTACGCTGGAGTGTCCCATACTATGCAGTACTTCTTTGTCTCAAAAAAAAACAACAATAACAAAAAAAAAAAAGCAACTGTGGCTCAGTGGGTAGGGTACTAGTCCTATGTACCAAGAATGGCGGGTTTGAACCGGGCCCCGGCCAGCTAAAACAGCAAAGACAACTGCAACAACAACAACAAAAGCTGGGCATTGTGGTGGGTGCCTGTGGTCCCAGCTACTCCAGAGGCTGAGGCAAGAGAATTGCTTAAGCCCAAGATTTGGAGGTTGCTGTGAGCTGTGATGCCACAGCACTCTGCTGAGGGTGGCAAAATTAGACTCTGTCTCAAAAAAAAAAAAAAAAAAAAGAGTCTCACTCTGTTGCGCAGGCTAGAGTGCTATAGGGATGCTGGGAATATAGGCATGCACACCAGGCTAATTTTTCTATTTTTAGTAGAGACAGAGTCTCACTCTTACTTAGGCTGGTCTCCAACTCCTGAGCTCAAGCAATCCTCCTGCATCAGCCTCTCATGTAATCCTATAATCCTCCAGTGTTAGGATTACAGGCAAGAGCCACTGCGCCTGGCCTGTGTAGTACTTCTTAATCTATATAGAGCTATCACTGAGTATTGAGTATGACTGAATACTTGGTATATATGCCAGGGGCCTCACAGACGTGGTATCTCTGAATCTCATGGTGTATGATTAAAAATGATGGCTCAGCTCAGTGCCTATAGCTCAAGCGGCTAAGGCACCAGCCACATACGCCAGAGCTGGTGGGTTGGAATCCAGCTCCGGCCTGCCAAACAACGACAGCTACAACCAAAAAAAAAAGCCGGGTGTTGTGGCGGGTGCCTGTAGTCCAACTACTTGGGAGGCTGAGGCAAGATATAATCGCTTAAGCCCAGGTGTTGGAGGTTGCTGTGAGCTGTGAGCTGTGATGCCACAGCACTCTACCCAGGGTGACAGCTTGAGGCTCTGTCTCAAAAAAAAAAAAAAAAAAAAAAGATGGCTCCTAGGCCAAGGCAGATAGATACCTGAGTTCACAGGTTTGATACCAGCCTGAGCAAAACCAAAATCCTGTCTCTAAAAATTAGCTGGGCACTGTGGCAGGCACCTGTAGTCCCAGCTTCCCCAGGAGGCTAAGGCAAGAGAATCACTTACGCCCAAGAGTTTGAGGTTGCTGTGCACTGTCACACCATGGCACTCTACCGATGGTGACAAAGTGAGACTGTCTCAAAACAAACAAACAAAAAATGATGGTTCCTTACTCCTGAGGGGAATGAAACAACCTCTCCGCATAGAAACTTGGCCATGAATGTTCATAGCAGCATTATTTTTAATAGCTAAAAAGTGTACACAATCCAAATATCCAACTGATGGATAAACGACATGTGGTATATCCACGCAATGGAATGTTATTCAGTCATAAAATGCTGAATGTTATATGCACCATAATGCTGGATCTTGAAAACATTATGCTATGTGAAACTAGTTACAAAAGGTCATGTTATACAATTCCATTTATATAAAATGTCCAGTCAGACTCGGCGCCTGTGGCTCAAGTGGCTAAGGCGCCAGCCACATACACCTGAGCTGGTGGGTTCGAATCCAGCCTGGGACCGCCAAACAATGACGGCTGCAACCAAAAATATCCGGGCATTGTGGCAGGCACCTGTAGTCCCTGCTACTTGGGAGGCAGAGGCAGGAGAATCGCTTGAGCCCGGGAGTTGGAGGTTGCTGTGAGCTGTGATGCCATAGCACTCTACTCAGGGTGACAGCTTGAGGCTCCGTCTCAAAAAAATAAAAAATAAGTAAAAATAAAAAAAAATTAAAATGTCCAGTCAGAATAAGCAAATCTATAGAGACAGAAGTAGAGAAGTGGGGACTGACTATAAAAGGATATCAAGTTTCTTTTTAGGGTGATAGAATGTTCTAAAATTGATTGTAGTGATGAGCACACATCTTTGAATATTCTAAAAGCACTTTACTGGCCAGGTGGGGTGGCTCACACCTGTAGTCCTAGCACTCTGGGAGGCCTAGGCAGGTGGATCACTTGAGTTCAGGAGTTCAAGACCAGCCTGAGCAAGAGCCAGACCTCACCTCTACTAAAAATAGAAAAAACTAGCCGGCTATTGTGGCAGAAGCCTGTAGTCCCTGCTACTTGGGAGGCTAAGGCAAGAGGATCACTTGAGCACAGGAGTTTGAGGTTGCTGTGAGTTATGATGCCATAGCACTCTACCCAGGGCTACAGAGTGAGACTCTGTATCAAAGAAAATAAATTTAAAAAACCCATTTTATTGTACAATTTAAATGGGTTATTGGTAAGACGTGAATTATAAGGTATCTCAGTAAAATCCTTATTTAGGGGCAGCACCTGTGTCTCAGTGAGTAGGGTGTCGGCTCCACATACTGAGGGTGGTGGGTTCAAACCCAGCCCTGGCCAAACTGCAACAACAACAACAAAATAGTCGGGCATTGTGGCAGGCGCCTGTAGTCCCAGCTACTTGGGAGGCTGAGGCAAGAGAATTGCCTAAGCCCAGGAGTTGGAGGTTGCTGTGAGCTGTGTGACGCCACGGCACTCTACCAAGGGTGATAGAGTGAGACTTTGTCTCTACAAAAAAAAAAAAAAAAAAATCCTTATTTAGGCCGGGTGTGGTGGCTCAATCCCAGCACTCTGTGAGACCAAGGCAGGTGGACTGCCTGAGCTCACAGGTTTGAAAGCACCCTGAGACCTCATTTCTAAAAATACCTGCGCATTGTGGCAGGCACCTGTAGTCCCAGCTACTAGGAAGCTGAGGCAAGAGAATTGCTTATGCCCAAGAGTTTGAGATTGCTGTGACCTATGACACCATAGCACTGTACCCAGGGTAACAAAGTGAGACTCGCTCTCAAAAAAAAAAAAAAATCCTTATTTAAAAAAGTGAAGGCTCCTGGCTCGGTGCCTGTGGCTCAAAAAATGGCCAGGCGTTGTGGTGGATGCCTGTAAGTCCCAGCTACTTGGGAAGCGGAGGCAGGAGACTCACTTGAGCCCAAGAATTAGAGGTTGCTGTGAGCTGTGATGCCACAGCACTCTACCCAGGGTGATAGCTTGAGGCTCTGTCTCAAAAAAAAAAAAAAAAAAGTGAAGGCTCCTACTAGCTTGATGACCTTGGGGCAGGTAAAGATTTTTTAAATAGGGTTCAAAAAGTGCTAACCATTCTGGCTCGATAACTCAAGCCTGTAATCCTAGCACTTTGGGAAGCCAAAGTGGCAAGGGGATCGCCTCAGGCCAGGAGTTCAAAACCAGGACAGGCAATAGCAAGACCCTCTGTCTCTATAAAACATAAAAGAAAAAAACATAAAAGGCTGGATGTGGTGGCTCATGCCTGTAATCCTAGCACTCTGGGAGGCCAAGGTGGTGGATTGCTTGAGCTTACAGGTTTGAGGCCAGCCTGACCAAGAGCGAGACCTCGTCTCTAAAAACACAGCTGAGGGTTGCGCCTATAGCACAGTGGTTACGGTGCTGACCATATACACCGAGGGTGGTGAGTTAAAACCCAGCCCAGGCCAGCTGAACATTAATGACAACTGCAACAAAACAATGGCTGGGTATTGTGGTGGGCGCCTGTAGTCCCAGCTACTTGGGAGGCTGAGGCAAGAGGATCACTTAAGCTCAAGAGTAGGAGGTTACTGTGAGCTATGATGTCATGGCATTCTACCAAGGGTGACAAAGTGAGACTCTCAAAAAAAAAAAAAAAATAGGCTTGGTGCCTGTGGCTCAAACGGCTAAGGCACCAGCCATATACACCTGAGCTGGCGGTTTCGAATCCAGGCCCGGCCCGCCAAACAACAATGACGGCTGCAACCAAAACATAGCCGGGCGTTGTAGCGGGCGCCTGTGGTCCCAGCTACTTGGGAGGCTGAGGCAAGAGAATCGCCTAAGTCCAAGAGTTGGAGGTTGCTATGAGTGGTGATGCCACGGTACTCTACCCAGGGTGAGAGCTTGAGGCCCTGTCTCACAAAAATAAATGAGAGGGAAGGAAGGAAGGAAGGAAGGAAGGATGGAGGGAGGGAGGGAGGGAGGGAGGGAAGGAAGGAAGGAAGGACAACCCACGGAGAAAATATTTGCAAATCCTAAGTCTGAATTTCTCTAAAGAAGACGCATAAGTGGCCAACAAGCACATGAAAAAATGCTGAATGTCAATCATTAGGGAAATGTCACAATAGGACACTGCTCCACACCAACTAGGATGGCCATAACAAGTAAGATGGACAGGTCAGGCACAGTGGCTCACACCTGTACTCCTAGCACTCTGGAAGGCTGAGGCGGGTGGATTGCCTGAGCTCATGAGTTTGAGACCAGCCTGAGGCAGAGCGAGACCCTGTCTCTAAAAATGGCTGGGCGTTGTGGCTGGCGCCTGTAGTCCCAGCTATTAGGGAGGCTGAGGCAAGAGGATCACTTGAGTTCAAGACTTTGAGGTTGCTGTGAGCTATTAGGAAGCCACTGCACTCTACCCAGGGTGACAGTGAGACTCTGAAAAATAAAGAAAAAAACATTAGCTGGGCATGTTCGCTTGAACCTGCAGTCCTAGTGGAACAGCTGAGACAGGAGGATCAGTTGAGCCCCTAGGAGTTAGAGGCTGCTATAATGATACCACTGCACCCTAGGCTGGGCAACAGAGGAAGACCCAGTTTCTTTTTTTGAGACAGAGTCTCACTATGTCGCCCTTGGTAGGGTGCCATGGCGTTATGGCTCACAGTAACCTCAAAATCTTGGGCTTAAGCGATTCTCTTGCCTTAGCCTCCCAAGTAGCTGAGACTACAGGTGCCCACCACAACCCTGGATGTTTTTTGTTGCAGTTGTCATTGTTGTAAAGCTGGCCTGGGGCTGGCACTGTAACCATGGTGCTATGGGCGGGGAGCTGTAAGACTCAGTTTCAAAAAAAAAAGAAAAAAAAGCTAACTATAACTGATACACACTGGGGTGAAAAAATGTCTGTTCATGAATATGCAAAAATTAATTTGAGTTAGATGATAGACCTAAATGTCAAAGGTAGTATAAGTTTTCTTTTTTTCTTTCTTTTCTTTTTTTGAGACAGAGTCTCAAGCTGAGGCCCTGGGTACATTTCTATGGCATCATAGCTCACAGCAACCTCCAACTCTTGGGCTCAAGTGATCCTCTGGCCTCAGCTTTTCTGTGTTTCTATTTTTAATAGAGACTGGGTTGTGCTTTTACTCAGGCTGGTCTCAAACTCGTGAGCTCAAGCAATCCACCTGCCTTGGGCTGTCAGAGTGCTAGAATTACAGGCATGAGCCACCTGGCCCGGCTGAATAAGTTTTCTAGAAGAAACATAGGAGTGTATCTTTTCAAAAATCTTTATGACTCCAGAGTAGGCAATGATTTCACATAAAGAGAAAGAAATTAATAAAGTGAACAGCCTCACAATTAAAAAGTGTTCATCAAAAGATACTACTAAGAAAAAGAAAAGGCAAACCATAGACTAGAAGGTATTTATAATAGCATATCCGACAAAGGACTTGTATTTCAAATACATGAGCAACTTTTTTATTTTGTGAAACAGAGCCTCACTATGTCGCCCTAATTAGAGTGCTGTGGTGTCATAGCTCACAGCAACCTCAAACTCTTGGGCTTAAGCCATTCTCTTGTCTCAGCCTCCCAAGTAGCTGGGACTATAGGTGCCCACCACAACGCCTAGCTATTTTTTGTTGTAGTCATCATTGTTGTTGTTTAGCAGGCTCGGGCTGGGTTTGAACCTGCCAGCCCTGGTGTATGTGGCTGGCACCCTAACCACTGAGTTATAGGGCGCTGAGCCTTCTTCTTTTTTTTTTTGGCAGAGACAAAGTCTCACTTTATCGCCCTCAGTAGAGTGCAGTGGCATTACAGCTCACAGCAACCTCCAACTCCTGGGCTTAGGCAATTCTCTTGCCTCAGCCTTCTGAGTAGCTGGGACTACAAGCACACGCCACAACGCCTGGCTATCAAGCGATTTTCTTGCCTCAGTCTCCCTAGTACCTGGGACTACAGGTGTCTTCCACAATCCCTGGCTATTTTTAGAGATGGGGTCTTGCTCTGGCTCAGGCTGGTCTGGAACCTATGAGCTCAAGCAATCCAGCTGCCTGAGCTTCCCAGAGTGCTGGGGTTACAGGCGTGAGCCACTGTACCCGGCCTACATGAGCAACTTCTACAAATTAGTTTGAAAAATAAAAGACACAGAAAATCAGAAAATGGGAAAAGAGGCTAGGCTCTGTGGCTCATGCCTATAATCCTAACACTCCGAGAGGCCAATGCATTGCTTGAGTTTATGAGTTCAAGACCAGCCTGAGCCAGAGCAAGACCCCGTCTCTACTAAAAATAGAAAAACTGAGGCAAGAGGATCGCTTGAGCCCAAGAGTTAGAGGTTGCTGTGAGCTATGATGTCACAGAACTCTACCCAGGGAACAGCTTGAGACTTTGTCTCAAAAAAAAAAAAAGGGAAAAGACTTGAACAAGCATTTCATAAAGGAGGAAGGTGAAATGGACAAACAATAAACATATGAAAACCTCTCAGCTTCATTAGTATTAGGGAAATGCATGGTAAAACCACAATGAGAGGCCATTTCCCACCCACCAACTGGTTCAATTGAAAACAACAACAACATAGGCATTACCCAGAACAGTGAGAAATCTTGCATACTACTGGTCAGAGTGTAAATTAGTGTGAACTGGGAGTGTAACTGGAACACTTGTTTGTTTTTGAGACAGTGTCCTCCTCTGTTACTTAGGCTAGAGCGCCATGGCCTCAGCCTCCATCACAACAACTTAACACTCCTGGGTTCAAGTGATCCTCCTATCTCAGCCTTACAAGTAGCTGGAACAGTAAGTATCCACCGCAAGGGGCCTTGCTCTTGCTCAGGCTGGTCTCTAACTCCTGAGCTTAAGTGATCCTCCTGCCTCAGCTGCCCAGCGTGCTAGAATTACAGATGTGAGTACCATATCGGGCCTTGGAATATTTGTTGAACATCATTTGCTAAAGTTGAACATACACATATGTTCAATGTTTTGCAATTTCATACACTTATAGTTTTTTTTTTTTTTTTTTTTGAGATAGAGCCTTAAGCTGTCACCCTGGGTAGAGTGCCATGGCATCACAGCTCACAGCAATCTCCAACTTCTGGGCTCAAGTGATTCTCCTGCCTCTGTCTCCCAAGCAGCTGGGACTATAGGCGCCCACCACAATGCCCAGCTATTTTTTGGTTGTAGCCGTCATTGTTGCTTGGCGACTCGGGCTGGATTCGAACCCGCCAGCTCAGGTGTAAGTGGCTGGCACCTTAGCCGCTTGAGCCACAGGCGCCAAGCCAGTTTCTTTTTTTTTTGTAGAGACAGGTCTCACTTTGTTGCCTCGGTAGAGTGGCATCACAGCTCACAGCAACCTCCAGCTCTTGGGCTTAGGCGATTCTCTTGCCTCAGCCTCCCGAGTAGCTGGGACTATAGGCGCCTGCCACAATGCCCAGCTATTTTTGTTGTTGTAATTTGGCTGGGGCCGAGTTCAAACCGGCCACCCTCGTATGTGGGGCCAGCACCCTAACTCACTGAGCCACAGGCGCCACCCACTTATAGTTTCATA